>BKCP01008626.1:1612775-1675568 GCA_008636005.1 Striga asiatica | reverse complement strand
AAAACAGCACAAAGTCGAAGTCGAGCTAACCAAAACCACAACTTAGAGAATTTACAGTTGCCGCCCAAACTTCGAAAAACAAAAAGGAAAGGAAAAAAATCCCGACAAAAATAGCTTTGACGACTAGCGCACAGTTGTGATATTGTGTTGCTCGCATACTCTCGTCCCATTCTCTGCCCACCACCTCTCCGCCTCTTCTTCTTTGAAACGTTTCCTACTGTTGTGGGCCCAGCAAAAAAAAAATAAATAAAAAATTCAACAGAGTGTTTGAAAACAATATTTTTCAGGGAAAATGTATGCAAGACACTAAAAGAAAAAATAAATAAATAAAGAAATAACCTGAAACGAACTCGTCTTAGTTCATTCGCACCATTGGGCAAGGACACGAGAGTTATGTAGACGCCTGGCTCGTCTTGCACAATTCGCTTTGACTTTTGTGTTTGGGATTTAGTTCCGTTTTGCATCGTTTGTGCATTTGCATGTTCACTATGTTGGGTCTTTGGAGAGGCTATACTAGTCACACTACTCCCGTTGGATGGACGGTTAGGATCGTTCATCATTTCCACATCAGGTTCCAAATGGCTAAATGCAGTTGCTTGCTCCTCTACCACTTCTTCGGACATCTCTTTTAACTGCATGAAATTTCAACTCTGTTTGTGTTAAAACCAGCTCTTGTCGAGCACAACCAAATTTAATAATAATGTTATCCCCATTTCTCTTTCATATACGGCTTGGCCAAATGCTAATTTCAAACCTGAGAAGTGAGAGACTTGATCACTTGTTCAGCAGCTTTGGCCTTTTCAGCTTTATCTGCTGCCTGTGCAGCCATCTCCTTCAGTTGCTTTCTTTTGCTTTCAAGTTCAGTTTCGAGAAGTTGGGATTTGCTCGTTAGACTCTCCACCTGAAATATCAACCCAAATTCCATTAGGATGTGTTTAAACATGTGACATTATTGTGCTCAAGGCCTACTGCATTTCTTATTTGCCAAGATATTGTTTTCTATACAGCAACACAAACACAGGCATTTTTCTCAACTGAAGTTAGAATATCCCAAGTTCAGTTATTGTCACGACTGAACACATAATACATGAAAGAATGACATTATTCCCCGCAATGTCATACTAACACTCAACACAACTGCAAGCGGAATTCCCAATGTTTATGCAGGCAAACACAAATTTCACCAAACCAACAAACCCATTATCCACCTAGAGTGAAAATCACATGATGCATCATTTTCATCCTTTTTTTTGTTTTTTTTTTTATTAAAAAAAAAAAAAAATTCAGAAAGCACCGCACCTGTGCCCTTAAGCTCTTGACCTCAAAGCTGAGCACATCAGAGCTACCCATTGCCTCCTCCGTATTGGACTCAGACGTGCGCAAAGTAAAAGACATGGGTGGCGATGGTGTGGACGACCTCTGCGGGACAGGGGACGCCGATCGGGACACTCTCTTCGAGTCCGGCATGAAAAAAGTTAAAAAATTCTGGGACGACCCAAGAGGGCTTGTCGGCGACTTAGACGACGTGCTAGGCCTCTGCGAGATCACCCGTGCCTCAAACTTAACACTCAGCCCAAGATTTCGATCCAACTTGAACGAAGACATCCTTTGAACATTCACGCTCGAGGCCCTGGACGCTGCTGCTGGGCCTCTCTCTCCCAGCTTCACGAAACAGTCGTCACAAACGCGGTACGGCTTACTCGCAGTTGGCGCCAACGAGGCTTGCACGGACTTCCGGGCGCTGCAGCCCTTGCAGAAGACGAGCCCGCAATTGTAGCAGTTGTGCGGCTTCCGAATGAAATTGAAAGGGCTACGGCATCCCGAGCAGACGGAGTTGTCCACGCTCGATGTCCACTTTTGGAGGCAAACGGCAGCCGTGAAATTCGAGCCGCAAGCAATGCTCTTCACCTGTTTCTCCTTTAAAGACTCGACGAGCGTGGGAATATTACGGTCCTGGGGATCCCCGTGGCCGAGCTGCCCGCTCGAGCCTTTGCCCCATGTGTAGACCTCCGACTTCGAAGTCAGGACGGCCACGTGGTGAGAGCCGCAGGCAATTTCCTCGACAAAAGACTCTCCTATATTGTCTCGAATACAGATTGCGTGGTGCTTCCCTCCGCACATACTTCCCATGGCATACACTCGGCCCGACGTAGTCAAAGCCAGTGTGAGACTATTCCCGCACGCCACTCGACAGAAATCCACGTTAGCCAACGAGGACACCATCTCAGGAACCAGCCTCGGGTCGCAATTCACGTGACCGAGCTGACCCCTGTCCCCGTCCCCCCAAGTGAAGAGCTTCCCCGAAACGGAGGACTCAGACCTCACATCCACGACAGCTGCCGTGTGCCACACACCGCACGCGGCCCTCACAGTCCTCAACCCCTTGAGGCCCTCGACCTCGCGCGGGCCACACGCCCCGCGTCGATCACCGTGTCCCAGCGCGCCGAACGTTCCGTCACCGAACGTGAACAACCGTCCCGCCAACGTCACCACAGCCGTGTGCCACGGGCCGCACGCCACCGACGAGACCTGAAGGCCCTCCAACGGGCCCCCAACCCTCTTCGGAAGCCAGTGGCCCGGCCCGTCGGGAGTACTTCCGTCCCCCCACATATACAAATCACCGGAGAGCGTCACGGCGCACGTGTGGCGTTGGCCGCACGCGATCGACTCGACGGGTTTTCCTCCCAGGGCTTGGACGAGCCTCGGTTGGGAAAAGTCGGATTCGACCCCGTGGCCGAGCCTGCCCCCATCCTCCTCACCCCAGCTGAAAACGTCACCCTGCCTTGTGACTAGGACGGCGTGTCTATGCCCGCACGCGATTTTCTGCACGTCGAGGACGACGCTCGATTCGAGCGCCTTGGGCAGCAACGCGTTGGTGGCTCTTAGGTTGGGTCTCGTTAGGCAGTCTGCCACGCCCTCGCCCCATATGAAGACCTCCCCCGGATTTTCAAAGTCCTCCGCGCACGAGCCCTGGCTCGACGAGCTCACGACGCTCGAGAGGCTCGCTCGGATAGTGTCGGCTCCTGATGTTCGCACGTTCGACTGTTGTGTTAGTTGAGGGATTTTATCTGCCGCGGCGGCGTAAGACAGGACATCGCCCAAGGCTTTCCCGAGTCTGCTTTGGGAAGCAGTCTCGATTGGGGCCTTGGTGGATCCTTCATCCTGAGTAAACTGAATGAAAGATATGAGGAGGGGAAAAAAAGAGCTTGTATTATTGGATTATCTGAAGTAATGATCAAGGTTAGTACTACTCACAGCTGAATTTGATGGGGTAATCCTCCGACCACGTGGGCTTTCGGGCAGTGATTCACTTCTCAAATCGTTTCTCTGTTGTCTTCTATACCCGTTGCGTCCAATAAGAGCTTTTAAACCGGCAAACCAGACCTCGGCTTCATCTTTATCTTTGCATATCTGCAAAACATATCAGCAGACTAGATAAACAATGATGAACTAACTAAAATGTTCAAAATAAATGTAACGTGATATACGTACAGTTGGAATAGTGAGAGAATAATGAGAAACTGACCAGATCCAAGGACCTGTCGTCGTATATGAGGGAAAATGATTGGTATTCCTTTTCGGGACGGGGGTACCGCTGAAATATCGACTGTCGGGAGTAAAAAGTTATGTCAGTTGAATTTGAAAGTACAGTCAGTTAACAATAGTACAATACTAAAGGATGTTTAAGCTCTTACTGGAATAAACAAACTACATTTCTAGTACAGTTCACTGAGAATTATTGTTCAACAAACAATATACAGAAAGTAAGATTTCTCCAAAGAATAACTATCAGCCTATCACATAGTTCTATTATAAAAACAGAACTGTTAGTTTGGTGAAATTACTAAATTCTACTCTCTTTTTTTGGTATCGACATGTAGGAGAATGATTTGAGGCTTAAAATTTGCATTAGGGTCTCCGGAGATGGAGAAAATTATATTGTCCATACTTACAGTCCTCTGCCCAGGGATTATCCTCAAAACACGACGTAGCTCAATCTGTCTCTCATCTTTCCCATAACACCATATCAAGGAGGTCTCATCCTGAATTTATTATAAACACTATTCAGAAACCAAGAAACTAATGTCCATATTGTTTTCGATTAGAAGAAGTTAAATCATCATATCTTAGCTCATTAAAAAGTAAATTTGCTCAGCACAATAAAACGCTGAAGAAATTATAAAACACACCACGTATGAGCATAAATTGAAGGCCTAGCAATCATATTCTAGATTAATATCAGCAATAAATCTTTTTAACTGTCAAAGTATAATTGAAACTCATTGAAAAAAAAAAAAAAAAAATTGTGAAAAAAAAAAAAAAAAAGTGAAAGCTTACTGCGGAAAGTCTAAATGGACAAAACTTTGGCTTCCCTCTCCTACCATAATTCAGCAAGTGTGCTCCTTTCTTAAGGGCTGTGATGGCCTAAACAAGGGAATTTCATTAGAACATAGTTTTCACTCAGCATGTTAAAATTTGTAAGTTTCCTTAAACACGACAACATCGTCCTGAAAAGAGTTCTACTAGTAAGTAATACAAAAGTATTACCAACAAAATAAAAACACGTTTATACAGTGTACCTGGTCAATGTCCCTTTCCACAAGGCTAGGCCTCTGCAAATCAGCCATTTAAGTTGCAATGTAACTAAGTTCAACAGCCCAACAGTTAAACCAAAGCCCATTTGAATAATCAAAATCTGACGCATTTTCCCTTCTGTGATGCTCCATATACCATAGCTCTGAACTCCAAAAGATTCAGAGTTCAATTTTCACCATTTTCCCCCATTTTTCTAGTTGCAAAGTTGGGGGAGACATATATATAAAAAAAAGGAGGGTCCCAATTTTTTGTAAAAAAAAAATGCAGCCCTGTAAAAAATGTAGCCCACTGGTCAAGATCGAATCTTGAACCATAAAAGAACTATTTTCTTGATTTCAATCTGCAGCCATGCATAACATCGAGGAAAAAACCAAGAGTCCGGACAAAAATGGTGGCTTTAAGTGGGACCGAAAAAAAAAATGCCTTCTATCTATTCCTCCTGTCAAGAAATTCACAAAACCTAGCAAATGGGAATGATAAAAACAAGAAAACAGCTCGATATTTTCTATTCTTTTCTTCTAATTGCGAGCTCAGAATCTAATTTGAGGCCGCAAAGAGAATGAAAAGAAAAATATACACGGATGAAATGAATTCACAAAACTGCCTGTTCTTTTTTTTTTTTCGTTTTTATTAGGCATTTCGCACATTGTCTATTTTTCTTACATTTCCTTAAATTCCGGCAAAAATTCCATGTCATTAACTGTGAGTCTGCGACTCAGTTTGTATGGGGCGGGAGAAGAGATTCCATTTTTGTAATTTTTTTTTATCACTTTTTGTCATTTTCTTGAGTCCATTTCTTATTATTGTTTGACAAATAAAGCAAAAAGGCAACTAGATGGCACTTTTGTCTCCGTTTGTGTTGTGTTTTTAGTTCACGTTGATTTTAGGAGTTCAGAATATCTTTTGGGCATTCACGCGAGATCATTAAAACAGAGTACGAAATGTGCAAGTAGAATAATGTATGCTGGACGAAAACGGACTCTTCTCTCATATTAGATTAAAAGGTTATAAGGAACTAGTGCGTGGCCCGTGCGATGCACGGGAAAACAATATTATGATTGTATTATAAATTAAATATATAAATAATATTAATCATGATTTATCCATTGTTTTTAAATTAAACCGGGTTGGACACTGTCCGACTGAAAGGACCGAGAACGGTTTATAACCAGTCTAGTTTGCTTGAATAAAATATTTGCTCTCGAATCCCTCAATACCAGTCGGTTGGATCGGTAAGATCGATACGATTTTTAAATAAATTTTGTTATATTTAACATTATTTTTTACATATTTAAATAAAATAGAGATTTATAAATTATTTATCAATTAGTTTAAACATTTGAATTTATAAATTGTTTAGATATCTAAGTAACACATTATTTATATTTATTAAAATAGCTTGATAAAATAGCTTGATCATTTCGATGACAGTCCAATTCTAAAAACCTTATATTTACTTTACATTAATAAATATTATAATAAAATATTATTTAATTCACATAAATATTAATAAAATGATATATAAATATTCATAAATCATTCAACATGTTGTTATAAAAGTATTGTTAATAGGATTATTTGAAGTTTGGACTACATCACATTCACGTAATAAAATACCTTATTACGGTCCAATTCTCGAAAACTTTATATTTACTGTACATTAATAAATATTATAATAAAATATAATTTAATTCACATAAATATTAATAAAATAGTATATAAATATTCATAAATCATTAAACATGTTCTCGTAAAAGTGTTGTTAATACAATTACTTGAAGTTTGGACTATATCACATTCACGCAATAAAATATTTTTAATATAAAATTTATATTTAGGTTCAATAATCGATTTGGTGTGGTAGAACTGATACATAACTTAGTCATCTGGGACCAACCAAGTGGTATCAAGTTTTTTTACTATTTTAAATATCACCTAAAAGTAATTCAATCAAACTGGGCAATACCCTAATTCAATCACCCGATTGATACGAAGAAATTGTCTTATTTTCTGTAAATATATTTAATTTTATGAAATAAAAATATTTTAGATTCATATAATAAATATCTACACCAAATGATAGCATATTAAGATTATAAATTATATATCTAAAGATGAATTAATTATTTTTACTTTATGCATATTAGTAAAAAATAAACACATTAATTTTTAAAAAATTAAGTTTACTTGATTGATTATCCAATTTAAAGAATATTTTTAGCTTTCAATATTTTTTTTTAAAGGCACAAATATAAAGACCGAGATTTTAAATCTTTTGTTATATTTTGAATTGAGTTTTTATAAATATAGAGAGCGAGATTTTAATGTTGTTCGTTGTTTCTAAGAAAAAAATAAAAACAAAAATATACACACTTAATAAATCTTAGCCGCATTTTTTAAATAATAAAAGGAACAAAAGCCCGAAATTTAAGGTAACATTTAATGTTGTATGATTTTTAAAGAAAAAAATAAAAGAAAATAATAAAACTTACTATTTATAGGCTGCATTAAATTCTGACCTATTTTTTTGTTACTATTTTTGGTAAATGGTAATTCTTATTATATATATATAGATGTGAGTTTATTAATGTATGATTAATATATGGACAAACTAGTTGAAATAATTCGATAGATATATTGACCTTAAGATGCTCAATTTATAACAACCAATAGACTCGTAATTTATTTCATGATGAGTTATATTATATGTTTGATTTGATCACTAAAAATGGATAACTCATAATTAGCAGTGTCAAATGGGCCGGTCCGATCCGGCCCGCTCCAGCCCGCGCTGGCTCGCGGTTCAAACGGGGCGGGCCAGAATGGCCCGCATTTCTACGGGCTGGAAAATCCATGTCCCGTGGCCCGCCCTCATTAGCCCGTGGGCCAAATCGGCCCGCCCGTGGGTTTTTTGGTATTATACACTCTTATATACTTTTTAGTTTGTTTATCCTTATATTTATTAGTATATTAATAAACTAGTAAGGCTTCATGTGTATAGATGTTAAATATTTGTCATCCAGTTTTTATTTTTATTTTTTTATGAAAAGTTATAAGGTATTCACGCGGAGGAGAGACTTAATTCACATAAAATATTATTTGGTTCATTAATATTTTTATTATGTAAAAAAGTGTTTCATGTGCATTCACAAATCTTAATATCATTGTCAAATTTAAAAAATATAAAATAAATAAATATGGAAGAAGAAGAAGAAGAAGAAGAAGAAAAAAAAAAGACGATAAAGACAAAATCCAACAAAATAAACAAGTCCATCAATAGTAATAATTACTATTTAACAAACATTCAAATTCCCATAGCAGATCATATTCAAAGTAAAATCCAAACAATCAAAGTCCGACAACAAAGTAAAATACAAACAATCAAAGAGACGAGTTGCGCGAGAGGGCTAGGGTCACGTAGACGTAGTAGAATGAAAGTGAAGAGTTTTGAAACTTGAACGACGCAAGTTAGAAGTTAGAAGTAAAGTAAGAAATACTAAATTTAAATAATATAAAATTAACAAATAAATAAATAATAAAAAAAATAGGCTGGACCGCGGGCCAGCCTGCCCCAGCCCGCTTTAGACTGTGGGCCGAACGGGGCGGGTCAAATAGGCCCGCGATTGAACGGGCTGGCCAAGCAAAGGCCCAAGCCTGTCCATTTAGGCGGACGGACGGGCCAGCCCACGGGCCATGGCCCGTTTTGACAGTGCTACTCATAATATTTTCTTTCTTTGAACAAGAGCTACCTATAAACGAATCATTTATTTAATTAAAAAAAAAAGTGGACAAAAATAAATCAACAAAAATTTTTCTGGAAAAAAATAAAAGAGGTGGATTCTGAGAATCCATGTTTCCTTAAAACACGGATTTTCAGAATCCGTTTTTCTTTAATTCCGAGCAAAAGACGGATTTTCAGAATCCGTCTTTACTTAATGACGTGATTAACCCTACTTAATTCAACCAAACACGTTTTATGAATATCCGTGTTACGTAAAACGGATTTTGAAAATCCGTTTTACATTATAATACGGATTCTTAGAATTCGTGTTTATTTATTTATTATTTATTTATTTTTATTTTTTTTGTTATAACACGGATTCTTAGAATCCGTGTTTATTTTTTTATTAATTATTTTTTTTTAAGTTAGGACTCGACTCTTGGATGCTCACGAACTCGTTTACCAGCGATCGCATTTATTTTGGCTGAATTTTTATTCTTGTCCTTCAATATGAAAGTTTTTTTTATGAATTTTGATTTAACATTTTGAACACGAAATAATATCATTTCAATATCAATTCATTCGTCAAATAATAATCTAGCATGCATACATACACGAACCACTATATACAAAAAGTCAACCACAATTACCGATAAAAATAAAGTGAACCACAAAATATGTACATAAAACCATCAAGAATAAATATCTGAAAATCCAGTACAAAAATTAAAAGAAAAAATAAATGCCCAGAAAATCACAGAATACAACACAAACTAACTAGGAGTATATGCTTTCTGCGTATTCGGGACCCTCTACGGGGCCATGGTACCGAAGAAGACGATGCTGCGGTCGGTCCACACATGGATGCTTCTTCTTCTTCTTCACCTAATTAATTAATTTTTGTAAAAAATCAGTAATTCGACCGGACAAATAAATAAAAACAAACAAAAAAAATATATATTTGTAGTTAAGTAAAAAAAATCTCACCTTCTTCGTCTTCTTCATTCCCGGGGAATGCAGCGACGGGTTTGCGGTCACGGCATCTTCTCCCTCCACCAATGTGGGGTGCCGGTCTATGCCTCGCCCGCGGGAACTGTGTCTGGTGGGGTAGGGCGTACTCCTCTTGAGATAGAATTTGCCCCGACGACGCCCCCTGTGTGACCGACTGGCCCCCAACAGTCAGAGAAGCGTACAGAAGTTCCTGGGCTTGCTGGAACCCTTCCTGCGCTCGGGGAGGTAGCGTATCAAACATGTCTTGAATGTTCAATAGCGTGTTATACGCCCCCTCCGTACCCGAATTCTGAAAATAAAATTCAAATAACTATTATGAACAGCTAAAAAAAGAAAATAATAATAATAATAAAAATCACAAATTACCAGACACTTACCTGACACTTCTCCCGGTCGACATATGACTGAAATCCGTCGTCCTGTGAGATCGCCGCGTGGTTGTTAGGGTCACTGAATATTCTCACAGTCCTACTGTGATACCAATCAATGTACCCCTCTGCCGACTGCATCTGGGAGGACATTCTGATCTCTCTCGTCGGTCCAGATCCTCCCAAGATCATAATGGAAGGCCCACCAATCGGTATATGCCCTCCCAGTCATGCCTTGGCCTTTGTGGTGGGTGTCCCAGTCGGCCAGACACGTAATGATCGGCATCTGGGGGATGGGCTGGTGACACCCAAAATGGTGGAGCACCCTATCATGCTGGTGAGGTTCTCCGATGTTCCAGCAGAAGATCCACCCGTTGTACATCCAGAGATGTCGGTCTCGTGTACACTGGTCCGGGAGCCGACCATCGTGTATGTACGTCTGATAGAGTACCCAATCGAACAGTAAAAAAAAAAAAAAAAACATTTATAGAATTATTAATGAATTTAATAAAAAAATAATAATTATTTATTATTATGACCTAAGAAACTTACATCAGTCTCTCTCAGGCCATTCAGCTGATCTCGAATGGTAGCCGTGCCCGTCCCCACGTGCCTCAAGTCTCTCGATCCCACCCACCTTAAAAATCACAGAATAAAACTATTTGTAATTACAAAATTTGATAATTGAATAACTTAAGTGTTAAATATAAATAAAAGTTATTATTACCTTGCACCCAAGGGACAACCAGCTTGAGAGCCGAAAAGCGTTCTCTTCATGAATGGGCGAATACGAGGGATGCGTGCCCATGCCCAAAACTGCACATATGGACATATACATTTTTTAGCACATATTATTGTAATTTAATAAATAAAATTAATTTGCAATTAACAAGTAAATAAATTTACCTGAATCAACTGCACGCAGCTCTTGATATATTTTTCTTCCCTCTCGTAGGCATCACAGAGCGCTCTATATACCCCGGACAGAAGCGCTCCACCCCAGCTGTACCCCGAAATGGCATCGATGTCAGTCAACAGGGACAACCAGTAAAGGTTTACTCCATTGGCCCGATGGTCGGGGAAGAAGAAGTACCCAATACACCAGAGTATCAGGGCTCTCGCCCTCCTCTCGTACTCTGATGTATGGAGTCCATTCTCCAGAGGTCGCTTGCACTCGTCTTCCAAACTATCAAAATACATGAACTGGCCTGAAATGTCCCAGGTAATTGGAACAAAATTCTAATTAGAAAATTGAGCAACCCAGTTCTCCTTCCAAAAGTGGGAATCGTACAACAAGTTCGGTTGATCGCCCCGGTGACGACACACGGCTAATGCATGAGAGCATGGATTCCGATGTGTCTGCCACTTCTTACATGTACAACGCTACTGCTGATAATCAACCTTAAACCTGTTTTCCACAATGATTTATATATATAAATAAAAAAAAAAAAAAAAACTCATTTGAATGGAAAAAAAAATTCAATTAAAAAATACATACTTGTTTTGCCCTCTTCCACTGGTGCGTAGACCGGTTGTCACCCTGTACTGGGATCCGTCGGCGTCCACACATCGCACCTCGTGAGTCGCCGCTGTCCTCTCCAACACCAGATAGGCGGCCTAGAGGTCGGTAGGAATGGGACTCCTGCATCTTCTGGACATGTTTTGTTCCTGTTCAAACAAATTCAGAGTCTTGTTCATTGTGGCCTGTACCAACGCTCTGCAGGGAAAGAACCTAACACCTTTGAGGACGTTATTGTAACTCTCTGACATATTGGTTGTCAGAGTGCCCCATCGACGTTCTCTATCTCCGTACAGGGTCCACTTTTCCAAAGGAATTTGGAAAAGGTAATTTTATGCTTCCGGGTTACATTCATGGAGTTCCTGTCGACTCTGCTCAAATTTGCGGCGAGAACACAGTGAACCCAACCTCCAGCACAAACCCCGGATTTTCTTACTCCGGAACCTTGAAAACACGTTGCTCCGGAGGTGTCAAAGGCATATCCGATGAAATGCATGGGGTTCGTGCCAAGCCTCCAGTAAATCAACGGCACCCAATATGCTATTTTCCCTGTCGGAAAGAAGACATATCAGTCTGTCGGGGACGACATGATGGCGCAAATGTGTTAGGAAAAAGGACCAGCTAGCCGTGCTTTCTTCGTCCACAATCGCATACGCGACTGGCAATAAACGCTTATTCGCGGTCTGTGCTATGGTAACAAGCAGCTTACCCTTGTACGAACCTGCTAAGTTGGACATATGTTTTTTTGTATCAGACACTATTGTAAATTAGAAAATAAAAAATTAATTTGCAATTAACAAGTAGCTTCCCCTTGTACGAACCACGCAGTTGCGTGCCGTCGATGCTAATAATTGGCGGGCAAAGAAGGAAGGTTTGAATGGCGGGACCGAATGTCCAGAAGACAAATCTGAATTCTCTGTCTCGAGAATGATGCGCCATTTCCCTACCCTGTCATTCCCACTCAACGACTGTACAGGGATTCGCCATTTGAAGGGCGGCAAAAAACCTGCAAATTATAAAAGGTAACCATAAATAAATAAATATAGTTACAAACAACAACAATCAATAACACTAACCAGTCTAGTCGTATTGAGCTAAGAAGCTGGATTCCTGACAGTGATTGAATACAGGAGTAGTTGACGTAAATACATTTATAATTAATTTTTGCTTACTGGGTGAGTTGTGCGAAGTTCGATTCCCACGTGCCATACAGACAATCGATGGCTTTTTTTTCTCCCGTGCCACGCCTTCTTGTACTTGACATCGACGCTCCAGGCGCTTTTTACGTCGGCCTGGACCATTTCCACACTGTAGGTCACCTGCTTCTGAATCTTAGCCAACAGAAGATTTGAGATCATGGTGGCAGTCACATTCTTGTGGTCATTTCTTTCGAACACCTGCATGCAAGTGTGGCTATCGGTCCATTCGGTTACCTTCCACTCGTCGTGATCCCATTTGTTAAGACTCACCCGAGCATTCTAAATACATGGTACAACTTCAGCTGATCTGCACACAACTTTGAACGACTTCTTGTTGGAATCTTTTGTCTGGACCGGCCTAAGATTCTCAACATTCCAGGCCAGAATACCAGTTCGGGCTTCTTCCTTGGTACGAAAAACTGTACCCAAACGGATAGTCTCGACATGTCCATCCCAGAGTGGCAAGGCATACTCGTCCCTGTCTACACACGACGAGTCCCACTCATCCATCTCGCGATATACGTGGATGCCTTCATTTGGAAAGGGGTGTTCTTCAATGAATTCTTGTTCGCTCTCCTCATTAATTGATCTGTCCGATTCGGTTTCCGAGGTCTCATCAGTGAAATCGTCTTCACCGGGACTGAAATCTTCATCTCCAACAATTTCTTCCTCAATGTTCGGTCCTCTCATGGTAAAGCTCGTCCCTTCGCTGAAATTACTCGTCCCTTCGCCGAAATTACTCGTCCCTTCACCAAAATTACCGGCATGCGTAGTCCACGTACCCTCACCACCAAACACTCCCCCGTAACCATATGATGGCGTAGGATCCTCAACCTGTATAACCCGTGTGTTTGCTTCCAACACTATATACAAAAACACATTGGATATAGGAGGAAAGTAGTAAATTCACGAAAGAGCACTATCATTATTCAGTCTTAGGGAATAATCGAACCATCCGGTTGTCTGGCCATGAAAGTAATATCCGAAATTGTCTAACTATCACGAAACCCACCATTTTTGTAAATCATATCTACTAATTGTTCATATGATATTATTCCATTAGTAACAAATGAACAATCCGAACGAGACATATAATTCGAAAAATTCCATAACTCACTCTGGGGAATTTTTCAGTACACATTAACAAAGTAGGGACCGTTAGACGCCATTTATAACTTGTTGCACAAAAAAAATTTATATTTTACAAATTACAACAACACATAATGGCTAATCAAACACCCGAGAAAATTTCAATTATTATTATACCAATCTAAATTTAAAAATCATTTCCAACAACAACATATAATTATTCATATTTTTACTCCAAAAAAATGTCAATTAATTTATTAAAAACACCACCAAAACCCTAATCACCATAATCAAACAATTCATAAACAATTCGGATAAATATTAAACATACATTAAACCAACATTCAAGATTTTCTAAACAATAGCAAATAGCAAATTATAATCATTTAACACAACTATTAAACCAACATTCAAGATTTTCTAAACAATACTCAATTAACCAAATATATCTCTTAAACATTCATAAACAACAAAAAACTAATATTACATTACATTAAAATAACAACTAACCTCTTCTCCGATGATTGGTTGAATTTTTTTATTTTCTTTTTATCGCATAAGAAGATAGGAAGTTAAGAAGATAAGAACGTTGTCTGTGGTCGGAGGAGGATTTTGCAGCTTTTTATATCAAGCAAAAAAAGGATTTTTGAAATCCGTTTTTAATTTTTTTTATTTTTTTAGTTAAACACGGATTTTGAAAATCTTATAAATTAAATTTATTTTTATTTTCAAATTCGACCCTTTTAAAAAACAAAAAATAAAAATAAAAACTAAACACGGATTGTGGAAATCCGTTTTTAATTTTTTTTTAAATGAAAATCGGATGGTGAAAATCCGTGTTATAAATTAGATTTATTATTCTTATTAAATTCGACCGTTTTCTTATTAAATTCGACCGTGTTATAAACTAGGACTATATGCTTTCTTAGGCTTGCGTATTCGGGACCCTCTCCGAGGTCGTGGTACCAAAGAAGACGATGCTGCGATCGGTCCAGGCGTGGCTGCTTCTTCTTCTTCTTCTTCACCTAATTAATTATTTTTTGTAAAAAATCAGTAATTCGACCGGACAAATAAATAAAAACAAAAAAAAATATATTTGTAGTTAAGTAAGAAAATCTCACCTTCTTCGTCTTCTTCATTCCAGGTTAATGCGGCGGCGGGTTCGCGGTCACGGCGTCTTCTCCTTCTACCAATGTAGGGCACCGGTCTATGCCTCGCCCGTTGAGCCTGTGTCTGCTGGGGTGGGGCGTACTCCTCTTGAGATAGAATTTGCCCCGACGACGCCCTTTGTGTGATCAACTGGCCCCCAACAGTCGGAGAAGCGTACAGAAGTTCATGGGCTTGCTGGAACCCTTCCTGCGCTCGGGAAGGTAGCGTATCAAACATGTCTTGAATGTTCGATAGCGTGTTATACGCCCCCTCCGTACCTTAATTCGGAAAAAAAAATAAGAATAATAATAATAACTTCAATAATAATAATAATAATAATAATAATAATAATAATAATAATAAAAATCACAAATTACCAGATACTTACCTGACACTTCTCCCGGTCGGCATATGGCTGAAACCCACCGTCCTGTGAGATCGTCGCGTAGTTGTTAGGGTCAGTGAATAGTCTCACAGTCCTATTGTGATACCAATCAATGTACACCTCTGCCGGCTGCAGGAAGCAATCCACCAGTACATCTGGGAGGACATTCTGATCTCTCTCGTCGGTCTAAATCCTCCCAAGATCATAATGGAAGGACCGCCAATCGGTATATGCCCCCCCAGTCATGCTCTGGCCTTTGTGGTGGGTGTCCCAGTCGGCCAGACATGTAATGATCGGCGTCTGGGGGATGGGCTAGTGACACCCAAACTGGCGGATCACCCTATCAGGCTGGTGGGGTTTTTCGATGTTCCAGCAGAAGATCCACCCCTTGTACATCCAGAGATGTCGGTCTCGTGTACACTGGTCTAGGAGCCGACCATCGTGTATATACATGATGGGTCTACTCTCAGATCTGGAGTGAACCGGTGGTAATGAGCTCAGATCTGCTTGAATCGCCTTCGAACCGTTGCTAGACCGCAAGAATACCTGTAAAAACTCAACGCCGGATGTATTTCCAGCTTAGAGCCTCCGACGCTCAAGTCAGTCTGTGAGAGAGATGAAGAGAGGCTGCACAGCAGCTATGATGGAGAGTATGGAATGAATGGGAGTTCGGGTTTAGGGCTACCTCATCTCCTTTATATAGGAGGAAACACTTACTTGGAGTACCCAAAATGCCCTGGTCGACTTAAATGAAAGGTCTAAAATGCCCGGTTCGGTTCGTCTCCCTTTTGCTGCTGAGTCATCACAAGATTCCCTCTTATCCATTGGCAGATAAGAGACTACAGGAGATACCACAAGTATATCGAATCGTCAATATGTTTTACGCCTCGAGGTGCACGGAGTCGACCTCGAGTACCAAGAGGTCGACTTGGGACTTTTAGCATATTTCGGAGGCCTACGGTGTCATTGGTCTTCTCGAGTGGGAGTCGACTAACGGACTAAGTGAAGTCGACTTCTGGAAATCAACTTGTATGGATTAAGCTCTTGTATTGGTGAAGAGTCGTTATTGAAGAAGTCGATTCGAGCGTGTCGACTGGAACATGTCGACACGTGGACGATCTGGTCGTTCACCTGGTCGAGTAGAGAGTTCTTGAGCCGGTAGGGGACGATATGGCTATATCATCTAGTCCCTCCCGAAAATTACTCTAGACGGTCTAATTTAAGAGTAAATTTGGTAGCCAAGCATTACGTTCATTCGACTTTGAATAATGTTTCTTTTTTGACTCGTCATGTGGGAGACTCGTCTCGTCATCTCTTGGGAGTTATGATATTTCATGATTATATTTCGGATAAGACTGTGACATCTTGACATCTTTTCAAATTTCAAAATTCGGATCTGGACCTATCGCGTCACTTCAACTTTACCGCTTCAAATTCCGTGTCTCATCTGGACCGTCAGATATCACTTTGATCTGAAGGTTAGTATTTGCTCACTCTGTGTATAAATATCCCTCTTCTCTTAGGAACATCACCTTCTCGCATTCTCTCGCTCCTTCTAGAACCCTCAAGCTTCTCCGGTGATTTCTACGTTCTCGGCTTCTCCGGCGCTATTCTTTTTTCGGCGACTTCAGACTTTCAAGGTTTCTCCAAGAGCAATCATGTGGAAGTTCCTATCTCTCAACTCCTGTTGGTTGTTTACTTGTGTTATTTTTGTGGATCTCCAACCCTCTCTGGATTTTTCTGGGTTTAAAAACCTTGGGTGTTCTTCATGTTCTTCAACTTTTTCGTATGGGTTTTTCGTTAGATCTTTCTCGCTTGAATTTTCCTTTGGATTTCTTGTTCGCCCCTACCTTGCTGTCTATCAACTTTTGGTACAAAGTCGATTTGCACTTCTTTAGGTCGACTTTAGGTTTGACTCTTCCTGACATTCACCATTTCTTCTCGTTTTCTTAATTAGGATGGGTCGAATATTCTTGTGGTTTTATTTGTTTCGGAGCTGTTTTTTTATCCCTCTGTATTCCTCTGGCTCGACTTGTGACGATTTCCACAAGTCGATTGTCCATTGTTGGTTGTGGTGGCTTTCACTTCGTATTGAATTCGCCTTTACTAACCTCAACTCTTTTTCCTTTTTCATTCTTCTAGATTCTGACTCCGACTCTTCACCCAATACTATTGAGCTTTTGATCGATGAGGGTGCTCAATCATCCGACTCAGTACAGGTGGTCGGTTTTAAGTTAGTTGATCAATCACGAAGTTCTCCCTCTTCGGATGTATCTTCCTTTGGTATTGACCGAGATGCATACAATCAGGCGTGGATGTCGGGTCTCCTGGCGGAGGACCCAGAGTCTTCCCGAATTAGAGGGTCTCCTCGTCTCGACCTCATTCCTCGATTTATTCCCCTTAGAGTTTTAGATATTCCTGTGTATAGAACAAGTCCTTCTTTACCTATAATTGCACCTCCTCTAGAGGTTCAGAATGTTGTATCTATTGCACCTTCTCTGCAGCCAAGGTCGAAGGCTTCAAAGCTTTCAATGGGCTTCCCGCCGACTGGGAGCTGATCGTTCTCAGCCCCAATGACGACTTCGCTAATCCTCCTCCCGGCTGTTACACCTTATTTATCAATCAAGTGATGTTCGGTATTCGCTTCCCAATTCCACCCGAACTCCGCGCTATTAGCGACTTGTACGATGTCCCCATAAATCAATTTTCTCCCAATGCGATTCGCATCATGATCACTTTCATTGTTCTTTCCAGAATAAAACTTCAATATTTTTCTCCAGAGTTCCTTTTTTACTGTTATGGCTACCGATTCATAAAAGACGCCCATTGCTTGGGTCGTCGCGCGGGTGTCACTTTTGTCGACGACCTTTCTTCAAATGTAACCAAGTGGAAGTCGAAGTTCGTTTTTATTCGACCTGCTTCCGGTAAATATCTATATCCCAACGCTTGGATTACCTCCAAGGTTAAACAAAATAAACGGCCGCGGTGCGACAAGTTTGAATTGATGTTAATCAAAGAAAGATCTCTTCTTAACCACGTAGGCATTGTTGTCGACGAGGATGTTCCTTGTCTCGAAGATCCTCGTAAGTCTGCTTTTCATACGTTCCTCATTTTAAGTCTTTATGTCGATTACGACTGATAGTTTCGGTTTGTGGTTGCAGATTATGTTCTTGCTCGTTTCGAAAATGTGAAGGCCAAAGGCGATGGTAAGTCCGCTGACCGACCTACTCCTCCGAAAAAGCCCGACGGTGGCTCGGGGTCAGAGGCGAAGGGGGCAGCAGCCGAGACGACTGCTGCCAAGAAGTCAAAGGTTGTGCTCTCGTCTTCGGGAAAGCAATCGAAGGCTTTGGGCTCACTTTCCCGAAAGCGGGCTCAGGACGAGGCCGACTTCACCCTTATCCCGGAGTCGCTCAAGCGCCAGAAGAAGGACAAGGGTAAAGCCGTCGAGCAAGATCCTCCCGGCAACCTCGAGACAGTCACTCTCGAGAGACCTTCTCGTCTATGGGATCATCCTCATCCCCACAAGATCACAAAGTACTTTGACTCCATATCCCTGCTGCCGATAAAGCCCGCGTCGACTGTGATCCTTATGACCGTGCTAGTCGCACTCTCCTTTGCTTCCCTCGAGTAATTGCCCTATTCTTTGGCTTCAGTCGATTTCACTTACTTCGGTTCTAATGCTGCTTTTTTCGCTGTCTTTTATGGTTCTTTCAGTTCATGGCATTCATAATGCCTTCCCTCCTTGAGGATACCAGCTTGCCCGACTTCAACATCCGTGCTTACAAGAAAAAATATGAAGACCAACTACTCGAGCTTGAGAAAAAAGACGACGACCTTGCAGCGGCTGATGCTCTCGTTGCAGAGCTGAAGATCGAGAAAGCCGCTGCTTTCTCGAAGGTCGACCAACTCCGGGCCGACTTGGAGAAGACTGCCGACGACGCCATGGTCGAGAGAGATGCGGGGGTCCTCGAGGGACGCAGGACCTTTCTTAAGTCGCCTATGGGTTCTATGTTCCTCGAGCACTATCGTCGAGAAGCTGTCAATCTCTTCTGTAACTCTCCCGCCTTTCTCGACAAGCTTTGTTCTGCGACTCTCCAGTACTTCAACCACATGTTCGACGCGTAGGAGAAGGCCGTAGAGAAGACTGAGTGCGCGGGCAAGCTCGACCACGAGGCGTTTAAAGGGACCCTACCCTTCCCCGCCGGCTATAGGGGCGACGCATCTCTTCCTTCGGATCCGTGGTGGATCGGCCTCGAGGCGAGGGCCATTCGCAAGGCCAGGTTGGGCGGTCGACTCGAGGTTCTCCCTGCTCCTTTGGCTGGTTTGACCAAACTAGTTGGACCAAATGGAGCGGATCATGTGAGGTCCTCTGATGTTGAGGAAGATGAAGAGCCAGTTGGGGCGGAAGAGGTCCAAGCCCATGTGAAACGGAGATTGTGAAACGCATCCATTCCATAGAACGTCGACCTGTGAGAGTCCAAGCCGACTTCTACTGGCAGAAGCGCATCCATTCCGTAGACCATGTGAAACGGAGATTGTCCTGTCGAACTTCTTGGTGTCGTCCTGTAGGCCCATAGGACTGGTGTTAACTCGTCGACCCAGACTCCCGACGCTTTCTCCAACCTTTTCTTCAACCCTTGGAGAATAGTTCGATTGGTTACTTCAACTTTCCCGTTTGCTTGTGGGTGTGCGACTGAGGCAAATCGTTGTTTAATCCCCATGTCGAGGCACCATGCTTAGATCCGTTTTCCTTAGAATTGAGTTCCGTTGTCTGAGATTAATATTTTTGGAATTCCAAATCGGCAGCAAATGTTATTGAATAAGAATTGTATCATCTTTTCCTCAGTGATTCGGGCCAAGGGTTCTGCCTCGACCCACTTGCTGAAGTAGTCGACTGCGACCACCAAGAACGTCCTTTTTCCTGTCCCCATCGGCAAGGGGCCAACCAAGTCGATCCCCCATTGAGCGAAGGGAATTGATGAGTTGATTGTCGTCATGTATTCAGCGGGGATATGAGTGATTTGGCCGTGGCGCTGGCATTATCCGCATTTTTGGACCAACTGTTCTGCCGTTGCTCGGATCTTGGGCCAATAGTAGATTGCCCGCAGGGCCTTTCCATTTAAAGCTCGAGACCCAATGTGTGCTCCGTAGCATCCTTCATGGATTTATTTTAGGACGTGAATTCCTTCTTTCTCAGAAACACATCGTAGGTGGGGCCCGCCGGACCAATGACTTCTTGTACAAGACCCCATCGACTTCAAAATACTTGCTCAGGTATCGAGCAACCTTCTCCGCCTCTTGTTTGTATCCTGCAGGTACTCGACCCTGCAAGAGTTCGCGAATCGACTTGCTCCAATCTTTCTTCTCGTCGACTTCCATCGTTTCGCCCAGAACACTTCCTTCTAAATGCATGGTGGTAATATGGCCTCCTATCTTCCCCTCATTGGAACTCGCGATCCTTGCGAGCCAGTCGGCTCGTTTGTTCTCTTCTCGTGGGACCTGTGTTAACTCAAATTTTTCCAGACCTTGTATGAGTCATTGAATCTCCTCGACATATTTCAGCATTCTATCCTCCTTTGTCTCGCAATTTCCCAACACCTGTCCCACAACGAGTTGCGAGTCAGAGTGCGCTATGATTTCTGTTGCTCTACCACCAATTGCGAGCTGAATGCCTTTGATTAACGCCTCATATTCCGCTTCATTGTTTGAGTCTTTGAACCCCATTCTGATGGCAAAATCAAGTTGCTCGCCCTCGGGAGATATGAGGATGACTCCCAAACCAGATCCTTTGGCTGTAGAGGATCTATCGACATGCATTACCCATTTCTTCTCCTCTCCCTTAGTGCCTTCCTGAATAAAGTCGGCTAAAGCTTGAGCTTTAATGGCTCGTCTGGGCTCGTATTTGATGGAGTATTCGCTCAGCTCGACTGCCCACTTCACGAGTTGACCTGAAATTCGTCCCAATGTTTCTCCCAATTGGAAATTCGTCCTCACCACTATCATATGATTTAGAAAATATGGCCTCAACTTTCTGGCTGTTAGGACCAATGTCAGAGCGACTTTCTCGACTTATGGGAATCTCGTCCCCGCACCTTGGAGTATTCAACTTGTGTAATAGATCGGTTGCTGAGAACTTCCTTCCTCTCGTAGTAATACAGAACTTAGAGACACCTCCCCTACTGAGATGTATAATACCAACTCGTCACCTGGCTCTGGTTTGGTTAGCAAAGGCAACTCACTCAGAAACTCCTTCAATTTTTCAAACGCCATCTGCGCCTCGTCACTCCATTGGAAAGTCGTGTTCTTCTTGAGCAATTTAAAGAAAGGAAAGCTCTTCTCGGCTGCTCGAGCAATGAACCTGCTCAACCCCGCGATTCTCCCCGTCAGGACTTGTACTTCTCTTATGTTTCGCGGTGGTGCCATGTCAAGTATGGCCCTCACCTTTTCTTTGTTCACCTCAATTCCTCGTTCCGTGACAACATATCCCAAAAATCGCCCCGCCTTTACTCCAAAGGCGCATTTGCTCGGGTTCAACTTCATCCCAAACGATCTAAGGGTGTTGAATGTTTCCCTTAAATCGTCTGGGTGTGAAGTCGAGGACTTGCTCTTCACCAAAATGTCGTCGACATATACTTCCATATTCCGTCCAATCTGGGGTTTGAACATGTGATCCATCAATCGTTGGTAGGTTGCTCCCGCATTCTTGAGTCCAAAAGGCATGATGACATAACAATATGTCCCTTTGCTTGTTTTGAGGCTCACTTTACTCTGATCCTCGAGGGCCAAGGGGATTTGGTGATACCCTTGGGACGCGTCCATCATACTCAGCAACTCGCAGTCAGCCGTGGAGTCGACTAGCTGATCAATTCTTGGCAGGGGATAGTGATCTTTTGGGCACGCCAGGTTCAAGTCGCGAAAATCGATGCACATGCGCCATTTTTTAGTGCCTTCCTCACCATCACCGTGTTGGATATCCATTCAGGGAATTGGATCTCTTTGATGTGTTTGGCTTTCAGCAACTTGTCCACCTCAACTTCAATTGCTTTGTCGATTTCAACACCATGGTGTCTAAGTCGCTGCTTCACAGGCTTTCTGAGGGGGTGGACATTGAGTTTGTGTTCCATGACATCTGGGTCGATTCCTGTCAGCTCTTCAGGGGAAAAAGCAAAGATGTCCCTGAATTCTTTCAACAATTCCACCAACTGTTTTCGCAACTCGTCCTCTAGCGCACTCCCGATTTTGGTGGTTTGATCCTCTCTTTCTCCGATTTGAATTTCCATCAATTCTCCGTGGGGCTCGAGGTCACTCCCCCTCGGCCTCTTTTCACTCGTCATTGGTTTCTTCCCTTCTTTGATTTCAGCCCGCTGGTTGGTTTTCACCGCAATCTGATAGCATGTTCTCGACAACTTCTGATCCCATCGAGCCTCTCCTACTCGATCTCCAACGGGGAATTTTAATTTCATGTGGTAAGTCGACACCACTGCTTGAAAGGCATTGAGCGCTGGCCTTCCAAGGATCACATTGTACGCCGAGTCGACGTCGACTACCACAAATCTCACCATTTTCACCTTCCTCAAGTCACCTTCCCCTAAGACGACAGCGAGCATGGTCTCTCCTAGGGGCACGACCTCTGACCCATTGAATCCAAAGAGTGACGTGTGTAGTGGGGTAAGCTCGATGTCAAGTTCCATCCTTCTGAGACATTCATAAAAGAGAACGTTCACCGAACTCCTGGTGTCAACAAACACTCTCTGTACTTCATACCCCGATATCTGTGCGGTTATCATTAGAGCATCATTGTATGGTCTCTCGACTTCCCTCACATCGGCAGGCCCAAAGTTCATCACTGGTCCGCTCTCATCGATCTGCTGCACCTCGACTTTTGTATATCGGCCTCGAGCATACGCCTTTCTTGCTCGATTTGAATCCCCATCTGTCGATCCTCCAAAAATCATGTTAATTACTCCCCTTTTCGCTGGGAGTTCCTCCTTCTCTGGTGATCTTGCCCTTTTGCGAGGGCTTTTGCTTCTTTCTCTCCTCCTGCTCGACCTCTCGCGATCCTTGTATATGAACTCCTTCAGATGACCTGCTTTTATCAACCTCTTGATCTCGTCTTTAAGGTGTATGCAATCGTCAGTGTTGTGCCCATAGTCTTTGTGGAATCGACAGTACAAATTGCTTTTGGGCTTCATCGGTCCGTCCTTTCTCGTCCTTGGCCATCTCACCACATCGTCTCAGATCTCTCTTTCCATCACTTCTAGTATTCTCACGTGAGGAGCCGGCAGGGGTGTGTATTGGATCGGCCTCCATCCCCGAGATCGTCGTTCACCTCTATCAGCTCGTGGGGATCCTCTCCTTTCCCCAGTCGAGTGGACTCTCTTTTCTTTCTTGTCGTCTCGACTTTCAACTTGCGACATCTTTATGCTTTGCAGGTAGTCGACTTCTGCTTCTTCGACATTCATATACTTCGCACATCTTCGCAATACATCATTGAAACTCCTACCAGGTCGTTTGGCCAAAGAGTTCTTACACAACCCTGGTAGCAGTCCCCTCGTCAGTCCTCCTGATTTAATTTCTTCTGTTGTTGTTGGGCAGTCGACACACGCTTTTGTAAACCTCGCCACATATTCTCGCAGCGACTCGCTCATTTTCTGCTGCATGCTGATCAATGAGAGATAGGATTTCTCCTGCACCTTGACACTTGCAAATTGATTGAGAAAGCTCGAGCTGAAACCATCAAAGTCCTGAATCGACCCCGTCGGTAATTCATGGAACCAATCCTGGGCGGACCCTTTCAGAGTCGTCAGAAAAGAACGACATTGCACCGGGTCACTGTAGTGGTTGAGCACCGCCATGTTCTCAAAACTCCTTAGATGTCGAGACGGGTCAGTAGAGCCATCATACCATATGTTCAACTCTCTGAAGCCCTGGGGTAAGTCTGCCCTCAGGATCTGTTGCGAGAATGGATGTTCCTTTGTTCCCCTGGTCTTCTTTCCCCCGACCCGAGCTTCTAAATCGTGGACCTGGGCCAGCAATTACTCCAATGTCTCGTCTCTCGTGTGTGGGTTGATTGTTCGAATGGAAGATTCTTCCTCATCTGCCCTTCTGTTTTGCTGCACATTCTATTGAGCCTGCTGTTCGAATCGAGGTGGCTACTCGACCCGCAGGTTCTGCTCGACTTACGGATTCTGCTCGACCCGCACCACCTGCTTCATCTGGGTGGCCACAGCTTCAACGATCATCTTTTGCATCTCGCTCCTCGTCATCGTCAGAGTCTGCTCCTCGACGCGGGGTTGTGTTTGTGTCTGTTCCGGCACTTCTTGGATCTGTTTTCCCTCGCGTCGAGACATCTTCGTTAGTTCCTTCTCTCCAACATTTGGATTAGGGTTTTGACTTGTCCCCACCTGAGTCAACACTTGCACCTTCACCCCACGTGGAGTAACGTGTGTTTCTCCACCTAGAGTCATTCCCGGCGGCGGAAGTCCTGCAAATGATGGTAGTCCCAACATCTGCATAACCGGAGGTCTACGGGTAGAGAGTGGTGGTGGCCTCCTGTCTGTCCAAGCTACCCTAAACTTCTCATTCAAGTTCCTCTGCAAACCCTCCTTCTCAGCCATCAGAAACAGATCGGAGGTAGGTGTAAAGCTCTTAATTCCTTCAAGAACTCCCCACAGACGGCGCCAAAATGATGGGTCTACTCTCAGATCTAGAGTGAACCGGTGGTAATGAGCTCAGATCTGCTTGAATCGCCTTCGAACCGTTGCTAGACCGCGAGAATACCTGCAAAAACTCAATTCCGGAGGTATTTCCGGCATAGAGTCTCTGATGCTCAAGTCAGTATGTAAGAGAGATGAAGAGAGGCTGCGCAGCAGCTATGATGGAGAGTATGGAATGAATGGGAGTTAGGGTTTAGGGCTACCTCATCTCCTTATATAGGATGAAACACTTACTTGGAGTACCCAAAAATGCCACTGTCGGTTCGTCTCCCCTTTGCTGCTGAGTCATCACAAGATTCCCTCTTATCCATTAGCAGATAAGAGACTTCAAGAGATACCACAAGTATATCGAATCGTCAATGTGTTTTACGCCTCGAGGCGCACGGAGTCGACCTCGAGTACCAAGAGGTCGACTTGGGACTTTCAGCATATTTCGGAGGCCTACGGTGTCATTTGTCTTCTCGAGTGGGAGTCGACTTTCGAGAGTCGACTAAGTGAAGTCGACTTCTGGGAATCGACTTGTATGGATTAAGCTCTTGTATTTGGTGAAGAGTCGTTATTGAAAGAAGTCGATTCGAGCATGTCGACTGGAACATGTTGACACGTGGACGATCTGGCCGTTCACCCGGTCGAGTAGAGAGTTCTTGAGCCGGTAGGGGACGATATGGCTATATCAGTACATCTGATAGGGTACCCAATCGAACTGTAAAAAAAAAAAACATTTATAGAATTATTAATGAATTTAATAAAAAATAGAATTAAAAAAATAATAATTATTTATTAATATGACCTAAGAAACTTACATCAGTCTCTCTCAGGCCACTCAGCTGATCTCGGATGGTAGCCGTGCCCGTCCCCACGTGCCTCAAGTCTCTCGATCCCACCCACCTTAAAAATCACAGAAAAAAACTAATAGTAATTACAAAATTTGATAATTGAAATAACTTAAGTGTTAAATATAAATAAAGGTTATTATTACCTTGCACCCAAGGGACAACCAGCCTGAGAGCTGAAACGTGTTCTCTTCATGAATGGGCGAATACGAGGGATGCGTGCCCATGCCCGAACCTGCACATATGGACATATACATTTTTTAGCACATATTATTGTAATTTATAATAAATAAAATTAATTTGCAATTAACAAGTAAATAAATTTACCTGAATCAAATGCACGCAGCTCTTGATATAATTTTCCTCCCTCTCGTAGGAGTCGCAGAGCGCTCTATATACCCCGGCCAGAAGCGCTCCACCCTAGCTGTACCCCGGAATGGCATCAATGTCAATCAACAGGGACAGCTAGTAAAAGTTGACTCCGTTGGCCCGATGTTCGGGGAAGAAGAAGGACCCAATACACCAGAGTATCAGAGCTCTCGCCCTCTTCTCGTACTCTGATGTATGGAGTCCATCCTCTAGAGGTCGCTTGCACCCATCTTCCAAACTATCATAATACAGGTATTGGCCTGAAATGTCCCAGGTAATTGGAGCAAAATTCCAATTAGAAAATTGAGCAACTCAGTTCTCCTTCCAAAAGTGGGAATCGTACAACAAGTTCGGTTGATCACCCTGGTGACCACACACTGCTAATGCATGAGAGCATGGTTTTCGATGTGTCTGTCACTTCTTACATGTACAACGCTGCTGCTGATAATCAACCTTAAACCTGTTTTCCACAATGATTTATATATATAAATAAAAAAAACTCATTTGAATGGAAAAAAAAATCCAATTAAAAAAATACATACTTGTTTTGCCCTCTTCCACTAGCACGTAGACCGGTTGTCACCCTGTACTGGGATCCGTCGGCGTCCACACATCACACCTCGTGAGTCGCCGTTGTCCACTCCAACACCAGATAGGCGGCATAGAGGTTAGTAGAAATGGGATCCCTGCATCTTCTGGACTTGTTTTGTTCCTGTTCAAACAAATCCAGAGTCTTGTTCATGTGGCCTATACCAACGCTCTGCAGGGAAAGAACCTAACACCTTTGAGGACGTTGTTGTAACTCTCTGACATATTGGTTGTCAGAGTTCCCCATCGACGTCCTCTATCTCCGTACAGGGTCCAATTTTTCAAAGGAATTTGGAAAAGGTAATTGTATGCTTCCGGGTTATATTCATGGAGTTCCTGTCGACTCTGCTCAAATTTGCGGCGAGAACACAGTGAACCCAACCTCCAGCACAAACCCCAGATTTTCTTACTCCGGAACCTTGAAAACACGTTGCTCCGGAGGTGTCGAAGGCATATCCGATGAAATGAATAGGATTTGTGCCAAGCCTCCAATAAATCAACGGCACTCAATGTGCCGTTGTCCCTGTCGGAAAGAAGACATATCGGTCTGTCGGGGATGACATGATGGCGCAGATGTGTTAGGAAAAAAGGACCAGCTAGCCGTGCTTTCTTCGTCCACAATCGCATATGCGACTGGCAATATATGCTTATTCGCGGTCTGTGCTATGGCAACAAGCAGCTTTCCCATGTACGAACCTGCTCAGTTGGACTTATGTTTTTTTTATCAGACACTATTGTAAATTAGAAAATAAAAAATTAATTTGCAATTAACAAGTAGCTTCCCCTTGTACGAACCTTGCAGGTGCGTGCCGTCGATGCTAATAATCGGCGGGCAAAGAAGGAAGGTTTGAATGGCGGGACCGAACGCCCAGAAGACAAATCTGAATTCTCTGTCTCGAGAATGATGTGCCATTTCCCCACCCTGCCATTCCCACTCAACGACTGTACCGGGATTCGCCCTTTGAAGGGCAGCGAAAAACCTGCAAATTATAAAAGGTAACCATAAATAAATAAATAAATTATAAATATAGTTACAAACAACACGTAAATACATTTATAATTAATTTTTGTTTACTGGGGGAGTTGTGCAAAGTTCGATTCCCACGTGCCATACAGACGATCGATGGCTTTTTTTCTCCCGTGCCACGCCTTCTTGTAGCTGACATTGATGCTACAGGCGCTTTTTACGTCGGCCTGGACCATTTCCACACTGTAGGTCACCTGCTTCTGAATCTTTGCCAACAGAAGATTTGAGATCATGGTGGCGGTCACATTCTTGTGGTCATTTCTCTCGAACACCTGCATGCAAGTGTGGCTATTGGTCCATTCGGTTACCTCCCACTTGTCGTGATCCCGTTTGTTAAGACTCACCCAAGGCTTCCATATACATGGTACAACTTCAGTTGATCTGCACACAACTTTGAACTACTTCTTGTTAGAATCTTTTGTCCGGACCGTCCTAAGATTCTCAATATTCCAGGCCAGAATACCAGTCCGGGCTTCTTCCTTGGTACGAAAAACTCTACCCAAAGGGATAGTCTCGACATGCCCATCCCACAGTGGCAAGGCATACTCGTTCCTGTCTACACACGACGAGTCCCACTCACCCATCTCGCGATATACGTGGAGGCCTTCATTTGGAAAGGGGTGTTCTTCAATGAATTCTTGTTCGCGCTCCTCATTAATTGATCTGTTCGATTCGGTTTCCGAGGTCTCATCAGTGATATCATCTTCACCGGGACTGAAATCTTCATCTCCAACAATTTCTTCCTCAATGTCCGGTCCTCTCATGGTAAAGCTCGTCCCTTCGCCAAAATTACTCGTCCCTTCACCAAAATTACCGGCATGCGTAGTCCACGTACCCTCACCACCAAACACTCCCCCTGTAACCATATGATGGCGTAGGATCCTCAACCTGTGTGTTTGCTTCCAATACTATATACAAAAACACATAGGACATAGGAGGAAAGTAGTAAATCCACGAAAGAGAACTATCATTATTCAGTCTTCCGGGAATAAACGAACCATCCGGTTGTCTGATCATGAAAGTAATATCCGAAATTGTCCAACTATCACGAAACCCACCATTTTCGTAAATCATATCTACCAATTGTTCATATGATATTATTCCATTAATAACAAATGAACAATTCGGACGAGACATATAATTCGAAAAATTCCATAACTCACTGTGGGAAATTTTTCAGTACACATTAACAAAGTAGGGACCGTTAGACGCCATTTATAATCTGTTGCACAAAAAAAATTTCTATTTTACAAATTACAACAACACATAATGGCTAATCAAACACTTGAGAAAATTTCAATTATTATTTTACCAATCCAAATTTAAAACTCATTTCCAACAACAACATATAACTAAACATATTTTTACTCCAACAAAAAAAATGTCAATTAATTTATCAAAAACACCACCAAAATCCTAATCACCATAATCCAACAATAACATTAAATTCATAAACAATTCGGATAAATATTAAACATACATTAAACCAACATTCAAGATTTTCTAAACAATAGCAAATAGCAACTTATAATCATTTAACACAACTATTAAACCAACATTCAAGATTTTCTAAGCAATACTCAATTAACCAAATATATCTCTTAAACATTCATAAACAACAAAAAAATAATATTACATTACATTAAAATAACAACTAACCTCTTCTCCGATGATTGGTTGAAAATTTGTTTTCTTTTTTTTTTAATGGAGCTTGAATTCAATTCACATAAGAAGATAAGAAGATAAGAACGCTGTCTGTGGTCGGGGGAAGATTTTGCAGCTTTTTATATCAAGTAAAAAACGGATTTTTGAAATCCATTTTTAATTTATTTTTTTTTTAGTTAAACACGGATTTTGAAAATCCGTGTTATAAATTAAATTTATTTTTATTTTTAAATTCGACACTTTTAAAAAACAAAAAATTAAAATAAAAACTAAACACGGATTGTGGAAATTCGTTTTTAATTTCTTTTTAATGAAAATCGGATTGTGAAAATTCGTGTTATAAATTAGATTTATTATTCTTATTAAATTCGACCGTTTCTTTTAAAAAAAATTAAAAAATAAAAACGGATTATGAAAATCCGTTTTTTCTAATTAAATTTTATTAGAAAAATAAATTTTCATAATCCGACTGTTTGATTCTTGTCCACAACATTTTTTTTTATTTTTGGCCACATTTTTTTTTAAATAAAATAAGCCACCCACCTATAAACTCTATGCAATTATTAAACTAAAGAGAGGCCTTCACTTCCACTTTNNTGTTTGAAAATCATGGTATATTTAACTTGAATTATAATACTTAGAGTATCTCCCACTCATATACAATTATAAATTAACTCAATAAATATAAAACCAAATGGTCCAAATGACATAGACAATTAGTGTTACTTAAAGCCACATTTTTTGTAGTGACCTTTCTCTATGAAAACATTAAGGAATATTTCATCAGTCTTTCTTGTACCATCCCAACTTTCTTCTATTTGAATGAGCGAATGAGTGCCAGGTGGGGCTACCGAAAAAGGCTATCTTGAAAGCAAGACCCACGTTTATGAAGAAGAAAAAGTCGTATACTTGCCTACCGTAACATAGCTTGGGCGGTGATTTAGGAAAGAAAATGGGTATTTTCTTAGTCAAGTGCTAGCGTCTCTTATTATATAATTATTATACCCAAAGTCTCATTTGGGTGCAATAAAATTTATAACTAGAAATATCTATATATCTCTTTTGGATTTGTTAGAACTTTTGACACTAACTAGTAAAGTGCACGTGCGATGCATGTGGTGACGAATATTTTTTCCCAATTAAGTTTAGTAAAATAAATTAATTAATTTATTAAAAATATCGTTGTAAGAATGAAATAAAACATAGAACAAATGAGCTCATAATGTAATCGTTTTTTGCCGATTAAGTTTTGTAAAATAAATAAATTAATTTATTAAATATATCCTTACAAGAATGAAACAAAATGTAGAACAAATTAATGAAACAAAATATAGAAACAAACTAATTTTTTCTAAAATAACTTAACGATGTCCTAATATAAAAATAATTAAATAACATATTACAACCCCAACAAAAACACTAAATAACTAAATAATGACTAATATATATTATACATGCATTAGTTCTTTTATTTGTTTATGTTAGATGATTCGATAGCGTTTTCTTTCATATTGGTTTTGACGTCTTCATAAGAAGCATTATTGATTCAATAGTATTGCAAAATTCATCTTAATTCATTTGGCAAAACGTCTACTTTATTCAAACACTTAAGAATTATTCTAACCAAACATATAGTGAAATTTCATGGTTGTATTATCTTTATATTTCTACTAACCATGCATGAATATATCTGCAAAATAATAAATCGTGTCATTAAAATTGTTGATTATTTTTTATCATTGTATAAACTATTAAATTACTCTCTCTATATATATCGACAAATTATTGATACCTACCCCATGGATATATCTCCCTACGGAAGGGAATGAATTTCATCTCTAAATAAAAGTTGACTATTCAAAATATCTATTACATGTTCTTTTCCCGAGTTTTTTTTTTTTTTTTTAAATCATCACACATTAACTAAAAGTTCATACTATAAAATAATTGCATATATGTTCAAGCACAATACACCAATGAAATTATAAATATTCCTATAAGAAGTGTCAACTTCATTCAAACATTCAAAAATGTTTTGATCAGGCTCCAACGTTTCATTTTCAATGTCATTTATTTGGAAGATAGACGAACTATATAATCTATTGTTTGCAAATCATTGACCATCTAGTTCTTGCAATGATTTTAGAATTATTTATCTTCATATCTTTCACATTCGTTTGGATTTGTAATATTTATGTGTCCAATAACTTTTTAATGCTTTTATTGTCCAACTTTATGCATCATACATAATACTCAAAAAAACTCGAGATAAAGTTCCTTTCTTGATTCTTTACCAATGACAAAATCAAACAAAACGAAACAATGAGACAACATTGAGAAGCATATCATTTGTTAAAATATTTGAGATGAGAAGAATTAAAATTCTATTTTATGATTCTTAGTCATCTTTGAATGTTATTATTATGAAATCATTATTAAAATCTACATTATGTATTATAAAGTTTTACATTTTTAATTATTTAAAATTAAAAATTGATAATATAAGATCATTATTTATGAGATCCAATTTCTTACAGAGTCCATATATTTAAACGTTAGCAACAAATAAAGTATTATTTTTAAAAGATTTTTTTATTTCTAAATATTGGTATTCATACTTGTCTAAGAAAATTCAGACGTTTTCTTTTTTCAATTCCATTACTATTATTTTATTAGTTTTTATTTCTATTGATAAATAATACTTTATTTATTAAACGAATTCTAGCACATTTATATGTATTGCATCATTTTTTGTACGTGTTTCATATAATGACGTTGTTATCAAAATATCTTATTTATTAGACAACAACTAATATAATCACATAAGATAAAATAAAATTTAATATTACTTATTTATATATTTCTATTAATAATATATTTAATAAAAAAAATGTATTTTTATACTGATTATTGGATTAAAAGGTTTAGAATTTTTTCTCAATGTTTGAGAAAAATATTAAGCAACTAACTCATTTCATACTCATTGAATTTATCTGTTAGTTGAATAAAATTTCACATACAACTCGTTTATTTCTCCTTTTAACTCACATAGTTAATATTGGTGATAGTTGTATATTTACATCCATTTTTTGTTTTTTCTTAGTATGAATTTTTGGATCAATGTAAGAAAAATATGCCACAAGGAATCTAATTCTAGCAAAAATATTTTATTGGAATCATGAGCAGATCTATGTTTATTTTATAGATCCGACACAACCCTCCATCCTAAAGCATATAGCGTAAGGAATTTAATAAAAATTTGTGGGAACATTTTTTCATAATTTTTATCATGTCCCCTATTTTAAAAACGAAATTGAAAGAAAGAAAGATACATAATGAAATAATTCACAACTCAACCAATTATGATTTAATTCAACTCATAACTTTATTAATGTTATAACATAAACGCAGCATCACAACTAAAGAAAATATAATATATCTCAAAATTACAATTTTATCCTCTAATTATATTATTTCAATCTTGATGACAGTTTCAAATCTATCTTTTGCAACATATTTTTGTCTATATCTTCAAAATATATTTTTTTTATGTCTTTTATAACTAATGCAAGGGGAATTCTAGTTATATATTCGTAATTTATAAATTAATCAATTATATTGCCGAGTCAGCTATACTACAACATAGATTTTTTGTTTATAATTTTTTTAAAAAAAATATTATTTTCAATGATTTTCTTATGTTGAATTGAGAAAAATCGTCATTTTTTTTATTAAATACTTTTTAACTTATTGTGACTGTACTAATGTGTTAGAATGTATTACAAGTTAGAAACATGACAAATTATGTAAAGTATAATTTATAAATTGTAATGGCATTATGTTATTTTGATGGTATACTTTTTCTATAACTATATAGTGCCCAATATAAAATTATTTTGGATCCGCCACTGCAATTAGTTTTCCAATGGAACTTTTATTAATTTTTTACAATTTCAATGACAGTTTTTTCAACGGTTGAAATACGATCCGTAAAAAAATTCAACAGAGATTCAAACAATAATAAATTATAGTAATTGGAATGATTTAATTCACAAAATTTTCAATGTAATTTAATTTGTTCTCTGTTGGAATAGTTAATGAAATTTTCCAATTAAAGCTTTACCAATGAAATATCCGTTGGAATTTTCTTTGGAATATCTTACAGATGCATTTTTCATTGCAATATACCAATTTTTTTTTGTATTCCTTCTTAAACATCATATTTTAGGTAGTATTTATGAGTTGTCGAGTCATCTATACTACAACATAAATTTTTTGTTCATCAGATTTTAAAAGATATTTTTTTTCAATGATTTGCTTACTTTTAGTTGAGAAAAATTATATTTTTTTTTTGAATACTTTTAACTTATTGTAACTGTAACGATTTGTAAACATGTATTACAGATGAGAAAGGTGACAAATTTGAAAAGTAAAATTTAAATATTGGAATGACATTATGTTATTTTGATGGTATATTTTTTCTATTAGCTAAATAGTGCCCCCAATATGAAATTGTCTGTATCTATCACTGCAATTAGCTTTCCAATGCAACTTTTATTGATATGTTCCCAAAAAGAAAATTCACACAAGAAATAAATAATGGTAACTCGAATCATTAAATCCATTAAAATTCCATTATAATATAATTTGATCTATGTTGGAATAGCCAATGATATTTTCAAATGAAAGCTATGCAAATGAAATATCCTTTAGAATTTTTAGTGGAACATCTTATCGTTGGATTTTTCATTGCAACATAACATTTTATTTTTTGCATTCCTTTTTAAATATTAAATTTTTTATGTTGTAGTTTTTCTATTAATTGATTGCGTTTACAATTTTTTTATTAAAAATATATTAAACAAATGAACTATTTAGTCTATATAACTTTTTAGAAATCACTCGTTATTTTAACTCAAGATTACCTATTAATTTCTCAATTGATTTACAACCTTTTTACGTATTAATATTAAATAACGAAAATAATTATTATTTTATATTGTAATATGATATTTATATATTATATTAAAAAAATTAATAGCAAATAAAAATTTATTTAAAATTAAAATAATCATTTTTTTAAATATTAAAATTTCCAACCTACATGGATAAAATTACAAATAACTATTATCTATCACCTAAAAGTTACACATAGAACTAATAAGCACAAAAAAATAAAAATAAATAAACAATTCGATTCATTTACATCGATAAATATAAGTTTTAAAAGTTTTATGTTTAATTTTATTAATTATAAAATTTTTATTTATTATTTGTTTTCATATTTATTAGCAAGCCTTACACCTTAATTATATTTTTAATGTTATTTATCAGATTTATTATTTTTTTTACTTTCAAATCATTCTTTTATTTAGCACACATCTTTAAAATCAGTGGCTCATATAAAATAATAATAATTAAAATCTCATGATATTTTACTTAATTATTGAATATGAATTTTAAGTGTTAATAATTAAAATATTACTCACCTTCATATTAACCATTTAATGGTCAAGTGAAAATTCATTAATTTTATTCACTTTGTGACAAAAATTGGAAAAACCAAACAAACAAACAAATGACGATTTTTGTGGGATCAAAATTCCATCCAATAAGGCTAAAGTGCAATTTCTATTCTAATTCTATATATAAGATTTTACTTTTCTTAAATAATGAAGTAGTTAAATGAATTGTTCAACTTTTTCTAGTTTGTCAGATAATGTATAAGATTATATTAAAAACAAGAATTTTTTAAAACAACAATTCTATATCTTTTCAAAACTTTATTGTTTAGGTTGATGTTAGGTTGATTTTTGGAAGATATGTGGAAGAAAGCAATTTCGTGATAAATAATGGTGCGTGAATATTGTGTTTGATTTTTAGGAGATGTGAAATGTATTGTTCATGTATTTGTATTTAAGTAATTAAACATTAGTTATTAATTAAAATTATAAGATATGATAGGTATTAGTATATTACTAATTTGCCATTAGAAACATATTAAAGTAAGGGTTTTTTAGGTAATTCATTTTTTTAATTAAAAATATAAATTAAAATATGTATTACTGTATTACTAATTTGCCATTAAAAATATGTCAAAGTAAGGTTATTTTAGGTAGTTCATATTTTTACAAAAACACTCGTCCTTTTAGAGTAGTATAGATAGATAGATAGATAGATATAGATAGATAGATAGATAGATTACAGGCATTTGCATCGCAAATTATTTGGTCTTACATGCGTATTTATGCACATATGGTTATAAAGAAAATATTTGAAGCTCAATCCACTTGTGATTTGTGAACAAACCAATAAGTGAGGTAATGATCAATTAATTCTGTTTAGCCAGACGTAGTAAGTTAAAAAAATTAAAAACAATCTAGATCTCTTATTTATAAGGGATCGATGACTTAATCTGTACTCAATACTCCACACAAAATGAGTTTTTTTTAAATAATCAATAAGGAATCATATATTGCAAAACCGAGCAATTTATACATGCAAGTATACCCGGATATCTTTATGCTTTTCCCATATATTTTATAAATCTAGCTAATGAAATAAATTTCTAATATTGTAGTAATCCAACTAAATCTACCTTCTTCACTCTATTTGCAATGTTATGTCTGGTATTAAGGTACATTCCTCTTCCAAATATCTTGGGTTACCCCTTGGTGTAGGCCGGTTCAAGAAACAAACCTTTGATTATGTGGTTGAATCGGTGAGGGGCAGAATATCTTCATGGAAGAACAGGTTTTCGTCTTTTGCTGGGAAAGAAGTTCTGATGAAAGCTATCCTTAATGCATTGCCAGTATTCACAATGTCTTGTTTTTCATTGCCAATGTCTCTCTATCATAAAATTTCTGGTTTGTTTGCCAATTTTTGGTGGAATAGCAATGAGGAGTCTGCTATAAGTATTCATTGGAAAGCTTGGACATTAATCACTTTGCCAAAGGAATTGGGTGGTTTGGGGTTCCAGGACCTCAAATTATTCAATGATGCTCTAATTCTGAAACAAATTTGGAGGGTTGCTACCATGCCAAATCTTTTAATGAGCAAAGTTCTCAAAGGAAAGTATTTTCCTGCTGATAATATTTTCAATGCTCTGAGAAAACAAAATTCCTCTTGGTTATGGGGCACATGGATGGGTGTGAAGAATAAATACCAGAAATGTTTCAGAATGAGAATTGGTGATGGAATGTCTACCAGAATTTGGCAAGATGCTTGGGTACCAAACTCTTCAACAGGCATACCAATGATGAAGCCAGGGATGAACACATCAGTTAAATTTGTCTGGGAACTGTTTGAAGCAGGGGGATGGAGATGGAATGCTAATCTTGTGAAAGAGCTGTTCTGTGAAGAACATTGCAATGCAATTCTGAGTATCAATTCACTCAATCCTACAAAAGCAGATAAATGGTGTTGGAATAATGAAGCAAAAGAGGACTTTGTGGTGGACAAGGCATACTCTAGATTTGTTGAAGATAAATTCAGATCACTGGATATAGCTGAAAGCAGCAATCAGACCAGCATCACCAAAAAAGTCAGGTTAAGAAGTTGGAAGCTGAGTATTAAGGGCAAGATAAAGCATTTCATCTGGAGATGCTATACCAATACCTTACATGTCAAATGCAAATTGAGGAGAAGAGGCCTGGAACTGGATGTTATTTGGCAAAGATGTGAGGAGGAATCTGAATCTATTGAACACTTGTTCTTCACTTTCAGTACAACTGTGCAGGTATGGAAGATGGCTTCAGTTGAGTGGGAGTTTAGCCTTGATTGTACAAACAATTTCAAAATATAGTGGGACCTAGCGTGCTCTGTTGATCAAAAAGAGGTTTCTGAAGCTAGAATACAACTAACTACATACATTTTGTGGTGGTTGTGGAAAGCCCGAAATCTTTGGGTGTTTAAAAATGAGTGGATGCCAGTTCATCAGGTGGTCAAGGTAGCAGATAAAGATTGGAAGGAATTCTACTCTCAGATAAGAAGAAACAGATAAAGATGGAGGTGAGGGGGTCTAAGTCCTTTAATGGTGTCAGTGGGCACTTACCTTCTGTTGCATTTGGTTCTTCCTACTCTGCAGACAAGATTTTATGTTGTTGCTTAGTTGTAGTAATTTTCTGTGCTTGTTGTTAGGGTGATATTTGAAGATTAGTAATTTTGCATATTCAGTGGAATATTAACGGTATAGCTTATTCTGCTGCCTTAATGTCTTGCATTGAAACTGCACCATTGCTGTTCTTAATTATGCTTATTTAGTCTAGACCACCCAGGGGGTGGATCTCCTGCTATTGCTACATTGAGCATCTATGCTCTCGGCTTGTATTATTTTGTACATTCGTTGATATAAATCTCCTATGCTAGATAGTTGACACGTGGCTCACTGTCTGACTTTCTTTTGCCGCTTCCTTTTCCTCCCGTCTCTTTATGTTCTTTTTTTATTCTTTTTTTTTTTAAAACAAAACATTGTTGAGGGTACAATGATCTTTTTTTTGCCTTTTTTTCTTACGAATTTTGTTAAGGTTCATTTATCTCCACGTCAGCATAAAGACTCGGTCAACCCTCCACGTCAGAATGAAGACTAAGGAAATTATTCCATCAGCTTGTTCACCATGCAGGCTCGTGCATGGACAATTGTGCCCCTCAAAGCATCTTAGCATTTATTATTTTTTGTCTTCTTATTCCTTATGGTTTCATGCTTTTGATTCAGCATTTGTACGATTTGATCTTGTCATCAGAAAGTCTGTTAGGTTATCAGAGGGCTAGTATATAAGGATGTAAAAACTCTTGGTTGGCGTGTGAAAAATACAGCCTGCATATTTTTGCCTCTTCAAGCAAGAACCCTAATTTTGGCTACGTATCTTCTTTGATTTTATCAAAATGATTTTGTTTGCTTCTTGGAGCTCCAAGACACCAAGTTTTGACCAACAAAAACACAATGGCCAGAAGTGGATTTGCGGTCGTCTGGATCTGAGGCCCAGTCAAAATCAGAGAAAGCAGATATGTAGAGATGAGAGGATTTAAAGAGATGAAGACCATAGGAAATGGTGCCATTTATGTATCTTAATATCCTCTTCATGGCTTTCCAATGAGTATCCAATGGTGCTTGCATAAACTGACTAAGTTTATTGACAGCAAATGTTATATCGGGCCTTGTAATTGTGAGATATTGAAGACTCCCTATGAGTGTTCTGTAAAGCTTGCCATCAGGAAAGGGGCTGCCTTCAAATTTGCATAAAGGTGGTGAGGAGACCATTGGGTGGGATAATCCTTTTGAAGTCTGCATATTAGCCTTGGTTAGCAGCTGATGAGCATAGTTCTCTTGGGACAATAGCATACCACTGGAAGTATAATGAACTTCAATACCAAGAAAGTGATGCAAAGCTCCTAAGTCTTTGAGAGGAAATTCCTTGGACAATGAGTGAATGATGTGCTTGACTTCTTGGGAACAACTGCCTGTGATGATCATATCATCGACATAAACAAGAATGTAAGTGAGGCTTGTGTGACTTTTTCTGACAAATAGAGAAGCATCAGCCAGGGAAGATTTGAAGCCAAATTTAGAGAGGACAGTGTTGAGTTTATCAAACCAAGTCTTCGAGGCTTGTTTGAGGCCATAGATGGCCTTGTTGAGTTTGCATACATAACCAGGAGAGGATGAAACCTCAAAGCCATGTGGTTGCTCCATAAATATGTCAGTGTCTTGATCAAGAGTCCCATACAAGAAAGCATTTTCAACATCAAGCCGTCTGAGCTGCCACCCTTTGTGCAATGTTATGGTGAGAACCATTCTGATGGTAACAGGTTTGACCACAGGACTAAACACATCATGAAAATCTATACCTACAACCTTTGTGTAGCCCTTTGCAACAAGCCGGGCTTTATGCCTTAAAACTGAGCCATCAGCATTGTGTTTTGTTTTGAACATCCATTTACAACCAATGGGAATCTTTCCAAGTGGCAAAGGTGTTATCTCCCAGGTTCTGTTTTTAAGTAAGGCATTATATTCAGAGGTCATAGAATTTTTCCAACAAGGATTTGATAAAGCTTCTTGAGATGTAGGAACAGAAACATCACTGTTGACAATGTATGTTTTAGGCCTGAAAATGCCTTTTTTGGCCTTGGTTTGCATGGGGTGTTGATTTGTAAGAAGGGGCTGTTGTGTAGGGGAGGTGTGAGGTGAGGAGTTGGAGTTTTGATCATCTTGAGCTGTATTATTAGAGGGTGGAGAGGGTTGGGGTGAAAGGTGATGTGAAGTGGAAGGTGAAGTATGAGGGGAATTGGTTGAACTGGAAGATTGATTTATAGAATAATGGCTGTGATGTGGGGATGGAGGTGGGCTTATAGAAGTGTGTGATGGAGAATGAGTAAGTTGTTGTGAAGGAAAAGCAATTGTTTCAGTAGATACAGGTGATGTTGTATGTGATGGATGGAAATCAGAAACGGTATACAAAATGTTATCATCATTAGGTTGCTCAGTATGCTCATTTCTATGAAAAGGAAAATGGTCTTCATTGAAGACAATATCTCTGGAAATGATAATCTTCCCATTTGGCAATAAAACCTTGTAGCCCTTATACTGAGAGCTATATCCCAAAAAAGTACTCAATTTAGCTCTCAACTCCAATTGTTGGTCACATAATTTCTCAGGTGAGGATAACAGGCATATCCAAAGATTTTTAAGTGCTTGTAACTGGGGTTATGGCCATAGAGTTTGGAGAAGGGTGTGACAAATTGAATGGTCTTGTTTGGGACTCTATTGATCAAATAAATGGCGGTGGAGAAGGTTTCTTCCCAGTATTTTTTAGGCACTTTGGAGTGAGAGAAAAGACTCAAAGCCACTTCTATAATTTGTCTATGTTTTCGTTCCACCAACCCATTTTGTTGGGGAGTGTAAGGGCAAGATATCTTATGAAGGATCCCTTTCTCAGAAAAAAGATTTGATAATGGCTTGAACTCAGTGCCACCATCACTATGCACTACCTTAATCTTATAATTTTATTGGTTTTCAACAAGGTGAAGAAAATGAGTGAATGCTTGCAGTGTACTTGATTTGTTTTTAAGGAAATATATCCATATGAATTTGGAGAAATCATCAACAAAGGCAACATAGTATAAAGATCCTGTGGTGGATTTCAGAGGTGCTGGCCCCCAAAGGTCAGTGTGCACAAGTTCAAGAGGAAATTTTGATGTGTGATTAGATGCATAAAAAGGCAATTTATGAGATTTTGCTTGGGCACAATCTGAGCAAAGAGAAACTTTATTACTGGAAAAAGGAAGATTACACAATTTGAGAGCTTTCTGAGTTACATCAAAAGAGGGATGACCCAATCTCCTATGACAAACATCTAAAGACTTAATAGAACTAGACAGATAAACTTCTCCACCTAAGAATTTCTTTTCACTACAAACTGAACTCTCTTTTTCTTCACTCTTGTTTGGTACTCTACTCAGCTTGAAAGCATATAAACCATCCTTAAGGATCCCTTTGAGAAGAGGTGCTCCTGAAGCTTGATCCTTCACAACACAAAAAGTGGAAAAGAATTCAAAAAACACATCATTATCCTTAGCAAACTGAGCAACACAAATGAGATTTTTTGCTATATGTGGAACATGCAATAGGTTTTTGAGTTTGAAGGTATGCTGTGGTGTATGGGAATTTTCAGAACTAGTAAACATTGCCTTACCAACATGAGAGATGTCTAGCCCAGCCCCATTTCCAATTTGCAGCTTGTTTGGTCCACCATACTCAGAGGCCACACTTAGGTTTGCAAAGTCATTGGTGACATGGTGAGTAGCACCAGAGTCAGTGAACCAGTCTCCTTCATTGTTGTTATCCTTGGATGCAAACATCACTGAGGATTGGCTTGGGCCTTTACCATCATTGTACTGCCTCTGATGAGATGGTTGTGTCACAAAGTCAGGGTTAAAGCGGTTGTAACACTTGTCTGCGGTATGATTAGTGTACCCCACATATTTGACATTGAACCTTGTTGAAGTTTCTGCCACCCCTACCTCTTCCTGACATGCCTCTACCTCTGTATCCCTGTTGATTTCCTCTACCTCTTGAGGGATAAGAGTTGTGGGATGGCTTGTTGGTTTGAACTGAGAGGTTTGCTGAGGGCAGAGTGTTGTTTTCACCAACAAGACCAGCAGCTTGAAGTCTACTTTCATAGGTAAGAAGCAAAGACATGACATCCACCATTGTGAGTTCTTCAGGCCTTGCATTGATGCTCACAACTACAACATCATACTCTGAGCTTAGGCCACTAAGAATGTGCATTATCTGATCCTGCTCTGTCACAACATGTCCTCCAGCAGCCAAGGTATCACAACACACCTTCACTTTGTTAACATACTCCCTGATGCTCATGTTCCCTTTCTTGAGGTTTTGGAGTTGTATTCTGTAATGCATAGTCCTGGCCTTTGACTGTGTGGAGAAACTTGATTCTAAGCATTTCCAGAACTGGGATGAGCTCTCCATACCTACCACTGATATAAGAACAGGCTCTGAAAGTGATGAAAGGAGCCATGAAGCCAACAATTGATCCTGTCTTCTCCAGCTTGTGTACTCTGGGTTTACTTGAAGAAGATCTTCTTCAGATCCAGGTATGAATCTGGTGGGTGGCTGGCTCGATCCATCCAAGAAACCTTCTAGACCATGTCCTCTCACAGTGGTGAGGACCTGTTGTCTCCATATGAGGTGATTTTCATCAGAAAGTTTGGTGGATATCAATTGGTTGTGAAGTTGAATTGGGGCAGGTGTTGAGATCTGGGTTTGGCCGGGATTGGTTGGTGTGGCCATTGATTAAACAAGGTTCAAAGCAAGTTATCCCTGCTCTGATACCATGTTGGAATCAAACAAAATCATTTTGATAAAATCAAAGAAGATACGTAGACAAAATTAGGGTTCTTGCTTGAAGAGGCAAAAATATGCAAGCTGTATTTTTCACACGCCAACCAAGAGTTTTTACATCCTTATATACTAGCCCTCTGATAACCTAACAGACTTTCTGATGATAAGATCAAATCGTACAAATGGTGAATCAAAATCATGAAACCATAAAGAATAAGAAGACAAAAAATAATAAATGCTAAGATGCTTTGAGGGGTACAATTGTCCATGCACGAGCCTGCATGGTGAACAAGCTGCGGGAATAATTTCCTTAGTCTTCATTCTGACGTGGAGATAAAGTCATGCTAACACTTTCGTTTTCCAAATTCTTTTTCTTCTCTGTCGCCAGAAAATTCCCATTTCAAGCTCCTCGTCGTTCGCGCCAACCCCTTCCCGTCGAAATTTGTAACATTTAGAGGAAAGCATTAAATTCTTCATGTGACGAAATCCAGATGAACATAGTGCATTACTTATTGTTTAGAATTTATGAGCTTGAAGTAATTTCTTGATTTTGTGAATCTATGGTTTTAAATTGGATTTTGGGGGAATCTGATATCTCTGCAATGCAGTAGACCAGGATTAAGATCATGTCGTTGAACACCAAACTATGTTGATGATACTGTCAGTGGGGTGGCGCTTGTTGTGGACGATGACGGTGGTGCAGAGGAAGAGGAGCGTGGAAATGTACTCTGATGAGAGGTTTGTAGAAGGACTAGAGCTTCACCTCAGGTATGGTGATTATTGGGAATATTTAATCTTCTTGTGTTAGATATTGTGTTATGTGGTGAATAACTAGGATTTTCATGATCATGAATTTGATATCCCAATTCTATTTTTTAATTTTTCCTTACCATCAAATGTATTAGTTAATTTAGGTGGATTTGAAGCCATTTTCTCAATGTTTTCTTGGTCTTGGTGAAGTTGAAGTTCAATGAGCTCTGGATGTAACCTGAAAATTCAAGCTTTCTAAAGATTTTATATGCTTAAATTACACTGAAAAACATCCAAAATTACTATCTGGAAGCAAAGTGCCTACTTTTAAAATCCGAATTTGGTGAAATTTAGTTTAAAACTTTTGAAAAGGCCGTAGGGAGTATCATTTTTATTCTGATAAGAGTTGATATCCTTCTTGTGATACATGTAAAATAGTTTGCAGATGAATCATTAATTCATTATTAGTCATTCGGCCTTCAACATCTTCACTTGAATGTTGCTGCTTTATAAGTAATGAAGAATTATTGTGGAGTTCCGATGATGGAAGCATTGAGCAGTAGAATGTTATATGCGAGAAGCCTATCAATACTGTAAAAAATGTTGATACCTCATTTAGCAAAAATAATTTTGAACCAATTAGTTATGAAGGTCTAGAAAATGGTAACAAAGGTAACTTAGCTTCCAAGTACTTTGCACTTTCACATTCTAACGAATGGTCTGCAGATAACAAACTCCAAAATGCACCACAACTTGATTCTATGGCCCTTTCTTGGGTCAACTTTGTTGTTCAGAGATCTTGCCGCATATGGAGCTGGAAATGGTTCAGTACGACTTTGGGCAGTGGTTCAAACTTTCCCTGGTAAGCTTTTCGTATTCCTATTTTCTGAGGTCTTGATCAGTCCTTTTTTTGCTTATTCTTACTATTGCTGGTGTAATTTGTTCTGAACAACCCGTTGCAAATAAAAATATCGCCTTCGGCATGGTTCGTCTAACACCATTTGTCTTCTACTTTGCTGCTGTAGTACCCGGCTCCTTCTACCGACACCTTTCTCCTGCAAATTCCTTGCCCTGTCTCAGGTTAGGTACTTATTCTTTGACTTTCTACTTGTCTTTTACATTCATTCCCTTTGTCTGTGATCGTTTCATTAATATTTAGGACTTTATATGGATGGATGGATGAACCCCAACATATATACATAAGGCATGCATGTCTATTTTTTCGTTGGCACGTTTAACACAAAAAGAAATTAGGGTTTCGGCGGATTGTTATTTGGATTGTCGGCCTCAGTATAATAATATAAATCTTTTTTATAAATAAAATTATATACAATTAATAATAATATAGGTTGTATTTAAAGATTTAAACATGTTAACCTGGTTCTCGCGAGTCTATCGCATTGGTAAAGAAAATGCGAGTTTATGACGATTACTTAATATAATCGTTTCAAAAATTATCTTTTTAAATTTTTATTATTTTGATCTTGTAGGACTAACAACTTAAATAGCCTAATCAATTATATATATATATATAAAAAAAAAAAATGATTGAAGCTAGGAATGCAAGTTAAACAATGTAATTTCAGTTAATAGATGCAAATTAATTATCCTAAAATTGCATGTATCTACTTTTCAACCTGCTTATTTAATAAGAAAATAAGCGAGTCATTTTAGAATGTACATGTGGCCTCCTGAATGAGTTCCTTGTTTATCCCGTTTTACTTTTCTTTACTGTTTTTGAGATGCTACATTCTTACAAAATCGCAGAAGCCACATTTTTTCCCAATCTTTGAAGGTTCAAAAATTATCTCAAGCTGGTGGCCGCGTGGAGCAGAACGCCGTCTCCGAAGCTGGTGGCTCGGTTCCTAGAGGCCAACTCATCGACGGTTTCCTTACAGATCGTGACCATGCCCACCTGGCTTATACTACTCCAATTAGTCTGCTTTACAGCCGCGGTACGCACAGTAATGCCAGAGTTAAAATTGGAGAACATTGTATTTCCATTTTATGAATTTATAGTTTGAGGGTTATGATGTCGTTGGATTATGATAATGCTGGATTATGATAATGCGTGAAAACAGATAAAATTGTAATTACCATACATGTTTGGATTTATTATATAAAAAGTTTTGATCTTTCGGTAATGATCTTAGTCATGGTGTATGTTGATTCTGGGGGATGGTTTTTTAGCATCCAGATCATTGGATTATCCTGCTATGTGCCTGTAATGAAAAGTGTGACAGAAAATATCTGATCTGCCAATATTTATGTTTGATAACCGTCTTTTTTGGTTTCATTTTAGTGAATTTGTGATTTTTAGGTGGCTAAATATAGGCTTTCAAGTTATCTTTTCACTTCTTTTTTTAGTTCTGTTTCCAATTTCATGCTTTTCGAAATCGTTGAATTGGTTTTCTGGACATAATAAAAAATTGGTAAATATACTAATAATTAAAACTCAAAACCAACCCCTGTCGCCATGGCTCGATACTCGGCCTTGGCAGAAGACCGGGCCACTGTATGTTGTTTCTTGTGCGCCAAGAAAGAGGTGAATGACCAAGTTGTACAAACTAGCCCGAGAGTGATCAGCGTGTAGTGGGACAAGTCGCTCAATCAGAGTCACACCAACCATAAATTTGCAAGTCACAATCAGAACGAAGAAGAATCCCTTGACTCGGAGTACCCTTCAAACAACGAATCACCCGAAGAACAGCATCCCAGTGGGCCTGGCGAGGTTGCTGCATGAACTGAGACAGAGTATGAACCGCATAGGATAAGTCTGGACGAGTAACTGTCAAATAGATCAATCGCCCAATGAGACGACGATAACGCTCGGGGTCAGAAAACAGAGGACCGTCTGCTAAGGGAAGTTGGTGATTTTGTTCCATGGGAAAGTCTGCCGGTTTCCCACCAAGTAGACCGGTCTCGGTCACAATATCAAGAGTGTACTTCCGTTGGCACAAGAAAATGCCCGAAGAATTTCTAGCAACCTCAATGCCAAGAAAATATTTCAATAAACCCAAATCCTTCATATAGAAACATCGACCCAGATAGTCCTTAAATGCAACAATAGAGGTGGGGTCGCTCCCAAAAATGATAAGATCATCGACATATACCAGAACATGTAAGCTCAACGAGTCACGATGAAGGACGAATAAGGAGTAATCAGAATAGGATTGCTGAAAACCATACTGACGCAACGCAGTAGCAAGTTTCGCAAACCAACACCGAGGGGCTTGCTTTAAGCCATACAGGGACCTGCGTAGCCGACATACCTTATTGGGCTCAGGAGAATGAAAGCCCGGAGGAAGTTTCATGTAGACTTCCTCAGTCAGATCCCCATGTAAAAATGCATTGTGCACGTCCATCTGATGAACCTCCGAATGGCGAGTAGCCGTGACAACAAGAAATGTCCGCACTGTAACCATTTTGGCAACAGGTGCAAATGTCTCCTGATAATCAATCCCTTCAACCTGTCGATTACCTAAGGCAACTAAATGCGCCTTATAGCGCGCAACAGATCCATCAGAGTTATTAATTTTATAAATCCACTTACAACCAATCGCATGTTTCCCAGATGGAAGAGAAACAACATCCCAAGTGTGATTGTTTTCCAAAGCGCGAATCTCCAGTTGCATAGCGGATCGCCAACGACTGTCTTTAACAGCCTTGGAAATTATCTGAGGCTCAACAGCAGAGGTGACGGCAGCCAGAAAGGACTTATGTGCAGATGAAAAAGAAGTACAAGAAACATAGTGATCAAGAGGATAAGGCGTACCCGAGTTCGAGGATGTGATGGAGGAGCCAGAGTGGGGGGACGAGCAAATAGTGTGAGAGGCGAAATCAGCAAGACGTGAAGAAGGACATTTGATTCGATGACTACGACCGAGCACCTCCCCAGGAGAAGCAAGGCCCCGCTATCATCAGTAGGCGTAGGAGCCCTATTGTCAACAACACCCGTCGTAACAAGATCTACCCCCTTCTCATCAACATCGGATGCCAGAGGCCATGAAACGGTGGTGTAGAGGGAGTATCAGGGGATGTCAAATACGGAAACTCGGACTCACAAAACCCCACATCATGAAAGACCAAAAAACTGTGGCTATCTAAGTCACAAACACACCAACCTTTTTGACTAGCTGGATAACCCACAAAGACACACTTTCGACTTCCACTTGCAAATTTGTCACCATCATTGTTCTGATTATGAACGTAGCACAAGCAACCAAATACTCTCAAATGAGCATAGTCAGGAGGTTTGCCATACAAAATCTCATAAAGGGTCTTGCCGGATAAAATTGGTGTGGGCGTTCTATTAATCAGATAGCCAGCTGCAAGAACACAATGACCCCAGAACTCAATCGGTAAATGGGCCTGAAAGCGAAGAGCACGGGCCACATTAAGAATATGTTGATGCTTGCGCTCAGCTCGCCCATTTTGTTGAGGGGTTCCAACACAAGAGGTTTCGTGAACAATCCCTTATTGGTGGAAATAATCACGCATGCATGTGAATTCAGTCCCATTATCACTGCGAACTGTTTTAACCAATGCACTAAATTGCCGTTTAATGAGAGCAAAAAAATTCATCAAAGTAGAGGAGACATAAGATTTATCATCCAATAAGAAAATCCAAGTACCACGAGAATAATCATCAACAATAGTAAAAAAATAGCGAGCGCCACTAAAGGTAGGCACCCGATAAGGTCCCCATAGATCACAGTGTATCAAATTAAATATCGAACTGCTAATATTATGACTAATTGGGAAACTAGCACGAGATTGCTTTGCCCGACAACAAACATCACACTTTTTATTCAAAATTAAAGAACTGGACTCGATAAAAGGAAGTTGACAAAGGACAGTAGAAGAGGAATGACCCATCCGCTGGTGCCACAAGTGTGTCGAAATCGAAGTCACTCGAGAAGTGTTTGCAGCGATCGTCCCTTGATAGAAATATAGTCCCCCCAACTGCTCACCCGCTCCAATCACCGTCCTCGATGTGAGGTCCTGAACAACACAATATTTATTAGTGAAAGTGGAAATACATCCAGATTGGTCCAATAACCGAGATAAAGGTATCAAGCTGCATTGAAGACTGTCAACGAACAAAACATCATATAACATAATACGAGAACCAAGGTGAACTGTCCCAACTTTGCACGCAGTGGTTAGCGTGCCATTAGGCAATTGGACAGAACGTGGTGGAATGTCTCGAATATCAGAAAAAAAATCCAAGAAGCCTGTCATGTGATGCGAAGCGCCACTATCGTACAACCACTCAAAAGGACTACGCTTACCGGATAATGGAGCACTGTTGCGGGCTGAAGTGACCAAGTGACTGATAGACTCCCATTGGGCATCAGTTAAGCCAGAGATAGCTGCACGATCGGAGTCACTCAAGGAGGAGGACGTCCTGTTATTAGAATCAATTACCGTAGTGCCATGCGCAAAAGCCACGTGTGCGTGGGCTGTACCCCCGCGGGTGGCAGCCATTGGACCATTTCCGCGTCCACCACACCCCGACCGCCGGTTCGACCACCTGAACCCCCACTGCGACCAACCCCTGTCCCCCACCATTCGGGGTACTCGATGACCTCAAAACATGAGGTGGCAAGATGGCCCGACTTCCCGCAATGGACGCACTATCGGGTAGTTTTCTTTCCAGCAGTAGTAGCAGAGGAAGTGCTGACATATGAGCCGCCCTCAGCCTGGGCACCGGGAGTGAACTGGACGCCATACGTCGAGTTAGGGGAGACGCCGAGCACGCCCGAAGCTGCTGTTCGAACAACAAAGCTCGCTGCTTCAAATGGTGGAGGGTCTTGTAGTGCCGTCCGCATCCTTTCTTCACGAACCATCGTCTAGAAGGCTCGATTGAGAGACGGTAGCGGGTCAAGGGCCAAGATATGAGAACGAGGGGCGCCATATAAATTCCCGTCCAATCCCATTAAAAACTGGTGAACTTTCTCCGCCTCGCGCCGACGATCCCACTCGGATTAGATCACATTCGCATTTACCGCAGCAGCACATCGAGGGCTTATCATATTCTGACAAATCATCCCATAATTTCGTCAACCGACCATAGTATTGTTCGATTATACCGCCTTTTTGTTTGCAATTAGAAAGATCAGATTTTAATTGTTGAATACGAGGGCCATTGACAGTCGTAAATCGCTCACGGAGAGACAACCACAAATCACGAGGATAATTCGGTTCGGTAATCGTAGACCGTAATTGGGGTTCGATGCTATTCATAATCCAAGAGACCAAGAGAGAGTTGTTGGAGAGCCAATCATCGAAAAGCTCATCGTTGTCAGCCGGACGCGGAAGGGATCCGTCGAGAAAACCGAATTTCTTTTGTGCCCGTAACGCCGTGCGTAGACTACGAGACCATTCATCGTAGTTCATATCACCCTTTAGTTTTACGTGAGTGACCTGAAGGCCGGGATTATCGAATGACGTAGTGTCATAGGGGGAGATAGTTCGACGAGCAACAATAATGTTGCTGCCATCAGTTGTAGAAGAAGAAGACGCCATGAGTGTTGTATGCGTTGAGAGAAATTGGATGTTGTATGGTTTTTATTTTTTTTTTTGGTTTCGCAATGGGAAAAGAGAAAAGTGGGTAGGCTGCTACTTTTTTTTTTTAACAATGATTTCGTTGGTTTCGTAGTGGGAAAAGAGAAAAGTGGACTAGCAGTAGGTTTTAGAGAATGAGATAGAAATACAATGTTGTATGCGTATTTTAGTTGGGTAGAAGACAGAATTAGGAGAGAAAAATTTTGGTAAAAATTTTGGTTTCTCTGATACATGTCAAAGACGTGAAATATTTTCATTCCCCACTCTCCGTACAGAGTTCTACAAAGGCTCAATAAATAGATACAAAGGAAGCCCTAAAAAATCTACATCAAATCTCTAAGATATCAAATCTTATCTCTACCAAAAATACAATATTCACAAAATCACATTAACGACGACTTATAAATGCGACCTTGTTGCAAGAGTTTTTAGATTTATATCCTCTCTATTTTTCTTCATCTAAAGTTCTTGAGTAGTTAGTCCTTGAAATCCAACGAAACCAAGTAGTAAACTTTTTTTTAGCATTAAATAAAATGTACCAGTTGGTTGCTAAATGTGAATATGTATTATTATAAAATTTTAAATTTGTGCTTAATATAAACTCGAATGTACAAAAAAATACGATTTGAAATTCAATGTTTAGAGTAAAGATTAGTAACATATGTTAAAAAAATTAAAATCATAAAAATCAACTATGTTTGATTATATAAATATTTTTAATATTATAAAATTCAAAATTCATTCTTCATAAAAAGTAAAAAAAATTATCACTCGCCATTTCTATTCTCTCTTTGAGAGCTACGATTCTCTCTTTGAGAGCTTTTTTCTCTAGTGTTCAGATTCCTTGTTCTCTTGCTCGCTTTGATTTATTGACCTTTGAATCACTCGCCATTGTTTCCTTCTCCGCATCTGCTGCACATTGATCCTTTTTTCTCTTACTATCGCTGCTATAATGACCGATTTCGACGCTGACCTATCGGACCGGTTACATAACTTTTCGCTCTCAGCTACTGAAGATAAGATCTTCGATATTGCTCAGGAAGACATCAAAACTAGTAACGATGAGTGTCAAAGAAGCCTATTCGGAAAAATTGTGGGAGACAGACCTGCAAGCTGGATAGGAATCAAAAGAGCAATGTCCCAGATATGGAAACTCAGTCAACCTATGGAGGTAAAAGAGTTAAGCCCCAATTATTTCCAGTTTATATTTCAGAATCGTGATGATATGAAGAAGGTCTCAAATGGAACAAACTGGATTTTTGAGAACCAGTACCTCATCCTTAAGGAATTGAGTGCTGATATCAATAGCAAGCACCCTGGGTTTCAGGAACTACAGTTATGGACACAAGTTCAAAATATTCCTCTTAACTGGCTCAGTTCGGATGTTGGTCTAAAGATAGGAAAGGCCTTCAAAGAACTCAACAATGTAGTGATTGCTACCTCTGGCAATCATGGAGGAAAAATTCTGAGGCTCCTAGTTACCCTGAATGTGAACGAACCCCTCCCAAGGATTGCCAAAATTAGGCTTGGGGATCAAATCGTGACTGTTGGTTTCAAATACGAGAATCTCATCAATCTCTGTCATTACTGTGGAAAAATCGGCCACCTGGACAGAGGTTGTCTACAAAAGATGGAAGATGTCAGAAATTGCACGCTTAATGAAGGACAGTTTGGGGAATGGTTGAGGGCACCAGATGGCTACAAATGGGCTCCTGTTAGTGTTTCAGGCTCAAGATCTTCTCCCACACCAGACTCACCAAAGGAGAATGAACCTGACATGTCTCAGCGAGCATCAACTAGTCACCAAGCAGCTAACAACCAATTAATCCCAAGTACTGGCGACGTTGCCTCACCTGCAAAATCAATTGTAGCGGCTTCTCATGTATCCACAACCAAAAACATAGCGCAGGAGGAGGATACTAAAAGAGTACAATTGCAGATAGTTGATCCAAGCACAATGGAAGTTGAAGGAGGGGACATACATCATATCCCTACTCATCCAAAAGCACAAGATCACTCTCTTCTCCATAAAGCTCAGCCTCTCAAAACCTGGAAAAGATCGAATACAAAAGTGGGAAGGCTCATTAGAAACACTGAGACTCCTATAATCATTGACCATTTGGCTGGAGGCAAAAGAGAAAGGACAGACCAAGAATCACCTGAAATTGTTGAAGATGATACAGCTCCAAATCAGGTCCATTCCAAAAAACTGAAAACTTTTTCTGAAAGGGTGGGGGTTGCCAGCCTAGAGTGGCACCAACCTGATCAATGTTAGCTATGGTGTGGAATTGTAGAGGGCTGGGTGGGCCCTCTACAATTTCCCAAATCAGAGAGCTAAAACGAGCTCATCACCCAAATTTTATCTTTCTTTCAGAAACCAAAAAACCAAATGCTTTTGTTAAATCTGTTTGTAAAAAGTTAGGTTTTGATAATAGATTAGCTATGGTTGACCCTATAGGCCTTAGTGGAGGGCTTGTTTTGTTATGGGATACCAAAGTTGTAATAAACACTATTATCTGTAAGGAGTTTTTTATTACTGTGGAATTTCAGCTTCAATCTCACCCCATGCAATGGGGAGTTTTTGTGTACCTCAGTCCATGCAGATTGATTAGAGAATCCCAAAGAGAAGAATTGATTGCTGCTAAATCTCAATGGGGACCAATTTGGTTTTCAATTGGGGATTGGAATGACATCCTTTCAAACACTGAGAAGACTGGTGGAGTTTATAGGCCTATCCACAGCTTTAATGGGTATGGATCCTTCATTGCTGATATGGAAATGATGGAAATCAAATTTGAGGGATATCCCTTTACCTGGTGCAACAACAGAGCTGGCCCTGCACTGGTTGAAGAAAAGCTGGATAGAGCTTTTGGGTCATTTGATTGGTCCCATTCCTACCCAAATGCTGCTGTCACAAACATCATAAGAAGTTCTTCTGACCACTCAGCACTACTTCTGAACATGGGTTTACCTCAGCAAAAAAGAAAATCTCCTTTCCACTTTGACAAGAGATGGCTAGGCAAGGAAGGACTTGAAGAGGTGGTTAAAAAGGCTTGGAATATTGCTGTCACTGGAACTCCTTTTTACCAGCTGAAAGAGAAAGTGAAAAATACAAGAGCTGCTATTCTTATTTGGAGTTCTACTTTCCAAACACAAAGGCAGAAGGACATTGCTGAACTTTCTAACCAGTTGGAAGACCTGAACATTGCCAAGGATGGGGCTAACTGGGAGAAGTGGGAAGATACTAAAAGGAAGTTGAACAAAGCTCACTACCAAGAAGAAATGTATTGGCAGCAGAAGGCTAAGCACAAATGGCTGAAGGAAGGGGATGCCAACACGAGATTCTTCCATGCCTACACACTTCAAAGGAGGCGGCTAAATGCAATTACAAGGCTGACAACCAATCAAGGAAGAGTCTTAACATCTCAGAAGGATTTGGAAGATCATATTTCAGATTTCTATGCCAACCTCTTCTCTACAGAGGGCAGCTGGGGTGGAGAATCCATCCTCCAGTTAATTCCTCAAACCATTACCCAAGACATGAACACAGCTCTTCTCAAACCTGTGGAAGAAGATGAAGTCAAACAGTCCCTTTTCAGTTTCAAAGATGACAAATCCCCAGGGGAAGATGGAATGACCGCAGCCTTCTACCAACATTTTTGGAGTTTGATAAAATCTGACATCATGAGGGCAGTTCTCAGCTTCTTTCAATCAGGTAACCTGCTGAAATACTAGAATCATACTGTGTTATCTCTGATACCAAAATGCCCAAATCCTGATCATCTGAGTCAATTTAGACCCATAAGTCTTTGTAGTGTAATCTATAAACTTATATCCAAAATTCTGGCACAAAGACTTAAGGGATGTCTACAGCACTGTATCAGTGATCATCAAGCAGCTTTTATTGAAGGCAGACAGTTGACTGACAATGTGATTATAGCTCAAGAGGCTTTCCATTACTTGAATAGACATTCTTCTGGTTCAAACTACTTCATGGCTCTTAAATTAGATTTAATCAAAGCATTTGATCGAGTTGAATGGTTCTGTCTCAAGAAAATTATGCTTCAAATGGGTTTTCAGTCTGATTTTGTGAATATGATAATGCTGTGTGTCTCCTCTGCCACATTCTCTTTCAAAATCAACTAGTGCAACACCCGTGTAATACACGGGTTATTAAAACAATTTATGTTTCACAAAAGGTAGAACTACAATAAGTTACATAAAAATATAAAAAAATAAAGATACAAAATAAATAATAAAATAAAAACAGAAATTGTAATATTATTTCAAATTTTGAAAAACTTCTCGGTATACAACGTTATTAGTGCGTTTTACAATATTCCCATTATTGTCGCAACAAAGAATTTTCAAACCTCTTCTGCTCTTAACTCTAGATATTGCAACATAAAGCTGACCATGACTGAATACTGATTTAGGTAGGTACAACCCAACGTTGGACAATGTTTGTCCCTGACTCTTGTTAATGGTCATCGCAAAGCACACCAAGAGGGGAAATTGTCTTCGTTGGAATTTGAATGGCAATCTAGCATCAGACGGACTCAACAACATTCGTGGAATAAGGACTTTGCTACCAATGTTACCCCCCAGATAAAATCTTCGCTTCAATAACGCGATCACCAAGTTGAGTGATGATCAACCTAGTGCCATTACATAAGCCAGAAGATTGATCCATGTTTCGAATCAACATAACAGGTACACCAACCTTCAATTTCAGGACATGATTTGGAATGCCAGAGCACTTGATTCCATTCAGAAAGTCTGTTGTGTACACTGAATGCTGTTTGTTTGAACCAACGAAGCTTTTACATATGCTGTCAGAGCTAAGATAAGTACGTTCTTCACCGGGGATCATTGACATAATAAAATCATTAACAGATTCAACAATATTATTCGTCGGTGCAAGTATAGCCCTCCCTTCGAAGAATGATGGATCATAAAAATTGCTCAGCAATGAAGGATATGTACTTTCAACAATAGCTGTAAGATGATCATCTGCACAGTGTATTAGTATGTCCTGAGGAATATCGACTAACATTTCTCCATCAACTTCAACACCAATTTGACCATCACCAATTTTTATGATCCAATCAGAGAACTCTTTAATTTCCTCAGCAGTTGCGTGAGATTCTGACTGTCCAACATTTAGTCTCATGTTTTTGGTCAGTCTAAGTACTTTGCAATGCTCCCAGAGTTTAGACGAATTTATGGAGGCATACACAATATCTTCTCGACTCCCTTGCGGTACAACAGGAAGAATTTGTCTAAAATCTCCACCAAAAACAATAACTTTTCCTCCAAAAGGTAAACTTTTTTTCGAAGGATCCAAACACGTATGTTTTAAGCTTCGATCTAATGCTTCAAAGCAAAATCTGTTCATCATCGGTGCTTCATCCCATATGATTAATTTTGTCTTTTGCAAAAGAGATGCTAGCTCAGAATCTGGAGTAAATGAGCACATAGATTTCTCACTGATGTTGATAGGGATTCCAAAGCGAGAATGAGCGGTACGACCTCCAGGAAGTAATAGCGAAGCAACTCCGCTTGAAGCAACATTAACAACAATTTCACCTTTGCTTTGCAGTGCAGCAGACAACGTTCTCCAAATGAAGGTCTTTCCTGTTCCACCATATCCGTAGACAAAGAAAACCCCGCCAACATTATTTGTGACAGCATCTAGAATTTTCGTGTAAACTCCCCTTTGTTCATTAGTCAATGAAGAACAAAGTTGAATGTGCTCCACTTCTTGCTGTGCTCTATCATATAAAAGCTCCTGTTGGATAAGTTTATTATTTCCTTCATTGAACAACGAATCATCAGGCTGAGGCATACCGATGTAATTTCGTAGAGATTTTCCATTGGATTGGACTAACTTCTCTACTTCCACCAACGAAAATTGTGCAACTGATCCTCACTAAGTCGCAAGTCTGCATAAAATCAATAAATGAAACAGTTAATGTGAATATAGACATGAGACTAATTCTTACATAACAAAAACTTGGATATCCATAAAATCGCATTTATAATAAATAAATATATATATATTAATTTATATGTATATATATGTGTGTATATAAATATATATATATATATATATATATATATATATATATGTGTGTGTGTGTGTGTGTGTGTGTATAATAATATATATATATATAAATATTATTTAATTAAAAAGGAAGATTACCAATTGAAAATCGATGTATAATGAAAGTAAAGAATGCATCACCTTGAATTCCAAGTAATGTGCGCTGTCTGTAAAGAATGTCGTCGGCCATAACTTTCCAAGTGTTTTCCCATACATACTCAGGTCTTGATAAACTATCAGAAATTAATAATGATGCAAAGAGTTTCCTAAGGTAAAATGGAGAAGCCCAAAAACTGGCCTCCACAATACCATCAACATATTCCTTATCATCATCCAATAGGCCCAACGAATAGCACGCATCCTTAAAAGTGGGATAAATGATTTTGTTAATGGTTCTTATATCTTCATAGCACAATGGACCTCGGGCATGGTGAAGCATGAGAGACAAATAATGCATTTCTCCTGCACCAGGTGGTACGTAATCCAATCTTCCTATGCATACTTTTTTTATGCGAGGGGACCAGAAATGCTCTTCTCTTTTCCAAGTAAACTTCGTAGGCAACTCAACATAAGTTAACGTTCTTGCTTTTGGGTATTTTTGGTTGCATTCAAACCAAGCTAAGAACATTGATTGCTCACTTTTTTCATCTTCCAAAACTTCATCAATCGGAATTGATTCATCAAATGGCACATTATGCTCACCAGGTAAATGAAAACTGAGTCTTTGAACAGAAGGGTTTTTGTAGTGAATGTCAAATTGGAAGATACGCCACACAGCCTCACACGGAGATATGTAACGACAGTTGTAGAAATTTTTAATTTCATCAACCTCAATCGAAGCACCAGCAGTACCAGATTGATCGATAGATGCAGTCACACGATCATTGCCTTTATTTATATACTTGAAAAGATATTTGATCGATCTAAATTGGTTGCACCATTCGACATTGATGTGAGCTTCATATCTTCTCAGTAAAGCAGGACTGTGCGGTACGACATATCCATTATCCAACTCAATTCCATTTTTAGTAACCGATAATCCATTGTTTCTTCTTTTATACATTGGAAAACCATCATCATCCACAGTAGTCCGATTAGCAAACTTCTTGGGGAAACGCTTCGTACATTTTCCATTTTTAATGCAAACACGATCGATTCCGTTAGATACACAAGGACCATGGATCATGTGATTGCATACCAATTCATACAACTTCGGATGCAAAATTTTATCAGGAATTTCAGCAGAAATAATGTTATCAACATCTTCTGGCGTTGGTATCTTACAATCGCGTTGAAGGAATACCAGAATGTGACCATGTGGTAAACCACGTTTTTGAAACTCCACCGTATATACAACTGCAATATATATATATATATACACACACAAAAAATTCGATACATCAAAACATTGAAAAATAAAATGCTCAAGAATAACAAATGCTAAAAAATAAATAATAAATTATTAAAAAATTAAATGAAAGAAAATAATAATGATATAAATACCTGCACGCGTTTTTCCAAACATTTCATTATCTTTAATGTCCGTAATTAATTGATCTAGTTTGACCTTGAAGACTCGGCAAACAATGTCTGGTCTATCTTCAGGTCTCAAACCCCGATCATTGAGATATCTCATTATTTCAGGCCACTTGGGATTGCAAGTCATTGTAATGAATAAGTCGGGATAGCCGTACCACTTGCAAAGTGCCATAGCATCTTGATAATTCTGACTCATGTATCTATTTCCTCCTGTGAAAGATTTTGGCATAAATATTCTTTGGCCAATGGTAGATGGATCTGTTTGACCACGCGATACAGCAGCATGAAGGTTTTTAAACTTTTCTGATCTTAGAGTAGGCTGATTGCGGCGAATAAAAAAAAGTCTTTGAGACTCAACCATGGTATAACCATCCACCAAGAATTGCTGAAATAAACGCCGCCCACGTAGAACAGTGCTCCATTCACAATCTCTTTCTTGAATGCGAAATGCAAAAAATTCTCGGAGCGTTAATTTATCCCTTGTTTTTGTCCTTATCAAGGATGCATCACTATGTTTAATCCCAACTCTGAAGCCATCTTCACCATGCGGGAACAATAATGGATATTGTAGAGGAAGATATGATGGATGCAGCTCGCTTATTCTTTTCAAACCACCAGAACGCGTTTCAATAATGATATCTCTTTTATCAAAAGTATCATCAATATCACCAACAATAAGAGCGGCTACCTCATGTGCGGTAGGAAGATTGTACATTCGGCCATCTGATTCTCTTCCTCCAATGAGCCTTAATTTTACGTTCTCATCAACAACACCAGATTGAAAACGCTCTCTAACCATTCTGTACGACTTCACCAATGGATTATTTTCATCAAGCATCCTCATTATATCGTTGATAACTCCAGCATCAAGATTACTTTGAGTAGTGCTGGATCGAGAGCTGGTGGTTTTGAAAATTGAAATGAACTAATATTAATATGGAAATTTTAATATTGTATAATATATTAGGTGTATGAAATAAACATAATTATGTACCTCATAGCATTCATTCTGTTGTCGATTTCATTCTCCGTATCGAAAATGTACAGTTGAGAAAATTTTGGAGGAGCTCCAGATACAGGTAACAAACTTCCAATTTTATGGTAGTTGGCCCCCTTCAATTTGAAAACATAAGGTGCATTGCCTTTGTTGATAGATTTATCGACATGTCCTCCGATTGAAGTGAAGCTGAAGATGCTATTATATGCACGAATATTATCCAAGAACTTATGACTCCGTTGATCTTGAGATGAGAGAAGGTTTTTCAACGTTTGAGGTGCTGGCCGGAGCAGTGGAAGTTGCACCTTCCCCTTTCCACAACAAATAGAAAATAATGGATTGTTTGATTTATCACTTTTTGTGGCACGTTCGTCATACCATAATTTTGCACCACAAAAGTGACATTTAAATGTTGGGTCTCCATGGTCCATATAACCTTACAAAAATTCAAAAAATATATTAAAAATATTGATTTCCGAGTTTGCAAAATAAGAGTTACCGAGTACGGACATACTTAAAAATAAATACATTTAAAAACAAAAATAGCGATTGTGGACTATTTTAAATGAAAAATGTAGATGCATGCAAAAATGAACATTTTTTTCATAATTTCATTAAAAATGTTTACATATTTAAATATCACATAAAATAAATATGAATCAAGTTTATGTATGCTAAGTACTAATAATTAGTTGACATGGAAATTTATATTAGCATTTAAAAAAATTACCGAGTGCAGGCACCGTTGATGATCCAGCATCGTCTTTATCTCCAACATATAAAGTTCGAGCAACGGAAGCGAGTAACTTCTTATCATGCGTTAGACGCTTGCCATCTGTGATGTTAGTTACGGTTCTATTTTGACCTGGTGAATATGAAATGTTATGGGATTTTCTAATTATGAATATACCAATGCAATTGACTAATAAAAATTGAAAATTTTTTCCTAAAAAAATTTGAAGTATGTTGCTTTAGAGTAAGCTTAATGAAGCAAATTTTATATTATCAATTAACAAATCAAAGTTGAGGTAAATTGAAATGGTAATACAAAACGAAAATACACCTTCAAGATTGTTCGTAATATCTGATAACGGAGTTTGTGTTCTCTGTACTTGTGTTTCATCTGTATACAATAAAAAGAAAAAATGTAAATGGCACACCTGCTAATAAATGTACACTTAAATTATTAATTAAGCATATCATAAATTAATAGTTTAAACAAATGAATTTTCCAACCTCGTGAACAAAGTTGGCGTTTCCCATTGTTCGTAATATCTGATAACGGAGTTTGTGTTCGATGTACTTGTGTTTCATCTGTATACAATAAAAAGAAAAAATGTAAATAGCGCACCAGCTAATAATGTACACGTAAATTATTATTTAAGCATATCATAAATTAATAATTTAAACAGATGAATTTTCCAACCTCCTGAACAAAGTTGGCGTTTCCCATCAATGTACGACTTCCTAATTTTTCTTGCATGACTTGAAGGGCTGTAAACATCTGAAATATTCTCATCACCCGCAGAACTTCCACGTTTGTCCTTCATCTTAGCCATCCTAATTTGTCTTGCATTTTTTGAACTTGCTCCATCCATTACTATCAAGACTATGAAAATGTTTGAAATAACATTAAGTTTGCAAAAAGAGATGTTTGAAGAGAATATATTATAACTAACATATACAATTTAGATTTAGAATTGTAGTAATTGATATTAAAATCGGTTGTGTCATGAAACAGAGACTCATGATGGGATTATAGAAAAAATAGCAGTAAACATATTCTGATGGGATTTTAGACCCCATGGCTGCAAAATATTACTCTTTTAATATTAGAAATGTTGTGATATACAAACCATTATGATGGGATTTTAATCCATAAATACAAGACATATTAGCAGTTTATACATAAATGACACAGCCACTCTAATATTTTCCCTCAACTTTTTACTTTTATTTTTTTCCAATTTTTTGGAGAAGAAAGGGGCCATGAACTCTTCTGTACAAAATAATCCAGCTACAATCCAACATTATAATATAAAATCAATATAACCTGAGCATCTAACTAACCAGACTTCCTTCCAATTTCCATAAATTGACAACAATATAATAAAAACAATAGGAAAAAAACATAGAGAAATTCGGATATAAAAGAGAATTAGAAAGGGAATAAAATAGCAGAAGAACAAAATATTTGTAGGGAACCTACTTAGGACCGAGTTCGAGATTCATATGCACAAAAAGACAGTTCAAGAGCCCAAAAGGAACCCAAAGAATAACACGAGATCACATATAAAAGTGATCACTTTTGGGATGATAGCAATAGGAGAAGAAAAAATAAAACATAATAAATTTCAAATATAAAAATAAGAAAAAGAAGTTGTGTTAAGTGCAGCTGCAGTGCCAAAGAAAGAAATTGAATTTTTAACTATGAACTATGAACATCCAAGACATATTACATTTGATGTGACAAATTTAGCGGTCAAGAAAAGCAAACCTGAAAAAGATAGCCACGAGAATCGCGTTCGAGCAATATATCACACTGTGGAGTTGATGTAAACCGGGGCCCAACGGGAAGGTTTTCCAGAAATCACTTGGAAATTGCACCTATTACGAATATCTGAAAAAAAGCAAGCAATATCTTCCCAATGTAGAGAATGCTCATAGCCGACCCTTATATCGTCGTTGAACGATGATCATTGGTACCCTGCAAAAGAATCATTCACCCATTGAAATTTATTCAATAAGTTTTGTAAATTAATTCTCACCTGATGCTTCCGATCGAGTTGATTTATTCATAGAAAAAACTGGCTTTTTTTTATTTTTGGTTTAAGCAACTGAGAATGTAGTCTTTTGAATCTCCGGTCCAGACTGAGAAAGGAAAAGCGAAATTGCGAAGAAAATAAGGGGGAAAACTCGTGCAGGCATAAAAGGGGGAAAAGTCGTGCAAGAAAAAGCGAAATTGTTTCAAGTTCTCGTGCAATATATAGGAAAAAATAATCATGACAATCTAAACTGAAAAGATTCCAAATTTGTAATATGGAAATGTGTAAATAAAAATAACTGAAATATTTTATAGATATCACTTTTATACAGAAAGATTCGCATGCTTTAGACCACATTTAAGCATGATGCTTATTGACATAAATAAATGATAAATTAAGGAAAAAAAAATAGATTGTCTCACTTACATATAGGAGTCAATTTGGAAAATTAAATCAGAAATGTAAATAGAAATGGTTCCAACTGCAATGAAATAGTTACAGATAATTTTGTTTCAGTAAATAACATTGGAAAGAAAAAATAAAATAATTTTGAGAAGAAAATTAGAACATAAAATAAAAAGTAAAATACTTAATTTGGATTGTAAGTTGATATATGATAAAGTAAAACAATATACAAAAATATTTATTTACAAAATATTTTAAATATATTATCTTTAATGAATTATTAAATATACAAAAATATTTATTTCTGTAATATTTTAATTAGATGAGTGGTATAGTGTTGAATGTATTAGATGCACTTATGCAAGAGTACATGTCTAATACCTTTGTTATTTTTATTGAAATACTTTTGTATCCGAACCTAATTCAATAGCCTTAAACATCTTATTTTTCGAGATGAAACTCTATTCTTTAATTGCTTGAGCGGAATCCAGAAGTTATGGAAAACTTTCTCGAAGACTTTAGTTTAAGGGGACAAGTAGAATTTCTTCTCTAACTTTCAGTATGAAAAATGTTATTGGTTGTGAATTATTTAAAGACGAATTCTTTGCAATTGAACCACATCATATGTTGATAGAACACAATTGTATAATTTGTATTTCTAATAACCCTCATGCAATTGACAAATTATTTTCGATGGTGGGCAATCGTGTATGCCAACACAACCCAAGATAATCAAATGTAAGGGTTTAAACCACAAACAATGTTACAAAACCAAAAGAAAGATCAATAAGAAATAAGCACTTAAGATGTGAATCACATCTTTGACCAATAACACCATTTAGAACTTTCGATAATATAATCCATAAAAAGTATTTCAATAGCATAGGAAACAAACTAAATATGCAGTACTGTAGGAAAAAACTAAATATGCAGATGACAATAGCAAATAATTAATGTATATACGGCATTTATATAGATGAGCCGTTTTTATTGCATTTTCTACGCCAATCAAAAATTCATTTCTCAATCTTCACTTTTGCATTTTTAGCCGTGAATGACTGCTCTGAATGAGCCACTCCTTCAATAATAACCTCATCGTTAAAATCAATAACAAGACGCTTCCTTGAAGTTGGCGTAAGATCAGAAGACTTTGCATTATCACCAACAGACGATACAGTACTCTACATGAATGACAATAAAAAAAAGTTATAGTTATATTAATTATAATTACATCTGTTGAACTTGAAAAAAATTGCTAACTAAATATACGGTAAAAGATAAAAGATTTTAATATATATTACAACAAAATTAAATAAAGGCCAACTTGAAAAGCGCATGTGTTCAAAAGATGTACCTTGTCATCTTGGCAAATGTTACACCACTTAGAAATGACTGATGAATCATCTGTGAGTTTGGATACGGTGTATACTCGTTGCCGCTGCCGTAGAGTGTACGCATTTATGTCTAGCTTGAACAAGTAACTTTTTTTCGCCAATACCTCTAGCTCGTCAGGAAATGATTCAATTTCACCAGCCTAATTGACATTTAATCAGTTTTTGATATTAAC
>BKCP01008626.1:1524835-1606717 GCA_008636005.1 Striga asiatica | reverse complement strand
TATCTTAAATATTAAGTGAATATTATGACAATATTATGACATACATATCTTAAAAAATAAGTCAATATTATGACAATTAAGATCTCATGAATATTAGTTTAATTTCAAATTGATTTATTTCCCCTTTATCGTGTGTAAAACAATTGACCGCTTTACTTCTTAAAACATCAGTTTTTTCTACAAATAGAAAATTTGAGAGTATTTCATAATTATTTGTAAAAAGTATTACGTAAATCTCATAGGTTTATTCAAGAATTCAATATGATTTATTTACCAAAATTAAATAACAAAAACATATTTATTACAAAAAAATAAATAATGAAAATGTAAATTTAATAACTTATATTCTACAAATAATAAAAGCTAAAATATAACAATAACTTAATAAAAAATTATTTGTTAAAATCAATATAATGGGTTGGTTCATCCAACTGTTAGACCGTTTTATACAAGAATTTGTGATCCGTTTTAAAATGGAGAATGTACTGAGTTGCTTCCAAAGTAGTAGAAAATATTATTAAATTAAGGTTATTTAGACATATTTTTCAAGAGTACATAGAATATTATTTTAAACGTATTAATTGAGTTGACAAGATAAATTTAATGTGATTTTACAAAGTTAAATTTATGTAAATTGAAACACTACAACGTGGTAAAAACTAAAAAAACTCCATTCTCATTGGTTTGAATACTACTTCTAACGTGTTTGTTTTTATGCGAAGAAATTTATTTGTATATAAAAAAGTTTGATTATTTTTTAAATAATAACTATTTCCCTTCAAAAAAAATCTATTTACCATTTCGGAAAATTAATTTAACAATTTATGATATATTTCAAATAATCACTTATGAAAATTGTGGCTCATTATTTAAGAAAATAATTAAGCCATAAAAAAAAAATTATTTTTTAGATAACTTAATTACTTAAATCACGTGACTGGTTGATTTATCTAAATACGGAAATTCGGATGCAATATCAATTGCGTGATTTGGTAAAAAGTTTTTAACTAAATTGTATAATTTATTATTTAATAAGTATTTTATATTTTTTGTGTAATTCTTTTGTGATATGCAGATTTAATATACATTGATTACGCAAACAGTGTAAATTCGACTGATTTATTCAATCTACAAATAATTAATACAATTATGAAAATATCGACAACAATAATCAGTTACTCGATTGGCGAAAAATGGTTCTAAAAATATGGTGTTAATGATAATTTTTATTTAAATAATAGTTAATAAATAATTACTCAAATCATGAATAATTAAGGAAATAATTAGATCATAAAAATTTAAATATTTAAGATACCCTAATTACGCAAATAATTTTTTTTATAAAATTATTCTAAAATAATTGTGTTAATGGCAGTTTCTATTAAATTATTCTTTAATAACTATTTCTTGGGTCTTTTTATTTATTTTTTATCTATAGAAAACGTGGGTCTCAATTTTGTTTTATACGTTAGACAATTAATTTCGTGGTAAAATTAAATACTATTTTTTTTTTATATTTCATAGATAAAGTATAAAACCAGATTATTTGGTATACTATATATTGATCCAATATACCCGCTTATGGTAAAAAATGGTATGACAATATTTTTTTTTCATATTGCTAAACATTTTACTCGATATTAATGAAAGAAAAATCTAAAAAATACTATGGTCGATGCTTCTTTGTAAATGTGCGTGGAACATATAAATTAGTTGGCATACATACATACATATATATATATATAGGGTCGCGCTCACATGAGAATGGTGCTTAATGCGAGAAATAAGAATAAATCTTAGCCATCGGATCGGATGATTTAATGACTAATAAAAGAGTCAAATCTATACCTTCATTAAGGGCATTATGGTATTTTTTCACACCAATTCAAATAAGTGGGACCCACTCCACATAATACGCCAACACCTACATGCCAACTACCCGACCCCATGCTCTCCCTCTCTATCAATTACACTCTCCCATTTTCTCTCTCTGTCACAATTAACACACACACACACACATAGTATACACAGAAAAAAACACACAAACACACACATTCACAGGCTGGTTCACCGGCCGTTGCCCCGCCATTGCCGGCTATCTCCCGCCATCGCCGGTGGCCACCCGCAACCTCTCTCATAGCCGCACATCAACCGTGACCTCTCCTCTCACCGGCGCGCCGGCCTCCGCCCAGTACGCCCTCGTCACCACCACCAGCCAAACCGCCATCGCCTTCTTCCTTCTTCCATCGCTGCCACGCCTTCATCCGCCGCCATCAACCAACTCACAGTCGCCGGCGTTTTCTTCCGACCATTTCGATTTCACATATGCGGGCCAAAACACCTCGACCAATTCGGTCGCTGACCTGTCGTCCCCCTCCTTCATAGTCGCCGGAGCCGACCTCCATAACAGTCGCCGGAGTCGAAAGAATCTATCCAAAATAAAATCAAAATTGACGAACTCCATCACCGGCGAGCTCGTGGCTGGGCTGGGAACGGCCGTCCGTTCAACGACGGCCGGGGCAACCTGATTAGGCAGTGACGGGAGTTTGATGTTGGGAATTAGAGATTTTGGGTCTTCATTTGGACATTTGATGAGTTCTAGGGATTTATGTGCAATTTTTACAATTTTGATTTTATTCTAATTTAGTCCATTGTCAAATCTATAATTTATAAAAAGTATATAAAATATTATTTTCTATATATTATCTATACTTATATAATTAAAATTATAAATAAATATATTATATAAGAATAATATAAAATAATAAATAAAAATGATGAATTTATTTTATTTTTTATTTTCATAATATAAGTAATAAATAATTTATCTTCCAAATCTAGTCTTAAAAAAAAAACATAATTTATATGTCATCACATAGAGTAGTGCACTTTATATGTCAACACACCGCACTTTATAAAACACAATGTTGCACTTTATAAAACAATTCACTGCACACTATCAACATATTATTTTTTATATATTGTTTTATACACATACATATTATATTATTATTGAAATACACATAAAAAATTCCCTGGTCTATCATAAAATTGAAACACACATAAAAAATACCCCGATCTATTATAAAATTAAATGCACATAAAAAATACCCCAATCAATAGATTGTATGATAATATCAAAATATATTATTTCAATTAGTTGGGTTAATTTGATATACAATTATATTTACTAAATATAGTTTTAATAAAAAAATAATTTATATGTGATCACATAAAATAGTGCACTTTATATATCATAACACTGCACTTTATAAAACAACACATTCCACTTTACAAACGATAAGTTGCACTTTATCACCATACTCCACAGTTAACGTCAACAGCACCGGCCAAAATAGCACACAACATAAATCTGAAAAACAGATATACGTAATACTTTAACATCAATCACATCAGTTATCCACACAAAATATAATCAAGGTAACGTACCAAAATTATAGCAGTGCACTTTATACATCAACATGTTGCACTTCATAATACAACACTTTGCACCTTATAATACAACACGTTGCACTTTACAAAACAACACGCTACACATTGTCTATCATATTGTACAAAAGTGATCGAAACCGACCGTACACAATTTGTTTTCAACCATAAACAATATAAAATTAATAAACAAAAATATTAACATATTAAATATATTTTTCATATGAAATAGCGAAAACCGACTGATATTAAACTTTCATTCGATTTTTTTTTTATTTAAGTTCGATTATCTGTTTTTCAGTTTAAAAATCTGGTTTGGTTCGATATCGTCTTTATTTTACAAAAATAACTTAAATAATCAAACCGACAAAATTATATGATTTATATATATAATATTTATTTTTTCATCTGAGTATAATATAAAATATTAAGTAAATATATTAAAAATACTAATTATACTTTTATAATATAAATAATAAACTATTATTTCGATTTAGTTTTAGTATGATTCGAAGTCAAATTATTAAAAAATGTATGATTTAATAAATGTGTTATAATTGCACAATAGTGTTAAACAATTGCACATTTATGACTAACATAATGCACCATAATGAATGAAACGACAAAAAACAAAAAAGAAATAAAAAAATAGTATTAGGTTTTATATATTTTTATGTATCGCAATTGCACATTATGGTTATACGAATTGAACAATAATAACTATCAGATTACACATTATCGAACAAAATGGACCGAACTTAAAATTTTGGTTCGAAATCTTATATTTGGTTTGATTTTTTTTTTTAATTTTACTTTAAAAAACCCGGTTATTCCGGTTCAATGTCGACTTGTTTTTTTTTTAAATTGTAAAAAACCGAGCCCTAATTATATAAAAATTATAGTTATTATTAATATTATCAATATTATTATTATTTAGTTATTTATTTTTATGTAAAAATAACATTAATATCAAGCAAAAAACATAATAACTCTCATCTACATAACCTAGCTAATGAAGATCAAGCATGTCAAGTGGATGTTAAAAATTGAGAAACTTAAATTCAATTAAAATCAATCCAATGAAGAACGGGCCCTAGAATTGTGTGCAGTCTATATATCTATCTAGATATCTCGTTGTCCACAATCTCAACCATCATCAATAATGCAGCAACAGTAAATAATACATTAAATTGTAATATAATAAAACTTATAAAATTGCAAATAGGTCCTTATGTCTTATCAAATTCTCAAAAACATGCCCTAGCTCTATCTCCCCCACTGCAACATCTCCGACCAAAATCACGGCGATGGTCGCCGCCGACGGGCCTTCGACGTACGACGCCTACCTCGGGGAGCCCTGATTTCACGCACATGACAGATCAAAAGTTTGAATTGCATAAAGAAGGCCCAGATTTCATATGAAATTTCAACAAAAAATCAGTGGGGACGGCGAGGAATGAGCGACGCGACGGAAGATATGGATAACACGGTTGATTTGGTGGGCGGCGGAGCCGTGGCTGAGTACGGAGGAGAGTGAACGTTTGGTGGACAGCGACAGCGGTTTGGTGGTCGTCCGACGACTGTGCTGATGTGCGAGGCGGATTAAGGGATGACGGTGGCCGATGATGAAGTGACGGGTGACGACGGTCGGCGGCCGGCGCCAGATGAGGAAGGTGAATGTCGAGCTCCTTTCCGTACGTTTGTGCGAGTTTTTTTGTGTGTGTGAGTGTGTGTTTGGTGCGTGTGTGGAGAGGGTATGAGAGAGAATGAGTTGTTTTGTTAGTGGTGGGACCCACTAAGTGGGTGGGTGGAGAAATTACAGAACTGCCCGTAATGATATAGATTTGACCACAAGATTCTATTTATTTACAGTTTTGCCACCGTGTGTTTGACCAGGTTATTCAATTTTCACTTCATCTTGCCCATTAATATCATGAATCTAATGGTGTAGGATCATTCTTATTTCTCGCATTATCCCTCATTCTCATATGATCCCTTCTCTCTCTCTCTCTCTCTCTCTCTCTCTCTCTCTATATATATATATATATATATATATATATATATATATAGGGTCGCACTCACATGAGAATGGTGATTTGTAAAAAAAATTAGAATGAACCATGGGCAGAGATTGGATGATCTAGTGGTTAAAAAAAAAGTCAACATTATACTTTCATTAAGGGTATTATAGACATTTACTCATACACCAATTAATTATCCACCACATTAATGGGCCTCACCAATGACACCTCATGTTTCTCTCTCCCATTAACTCTCCCTCACACGTCTGTATCTCTCACACACACATCTTTCTTTCCCCAAAGCACGCACACACACCGTTACACACACATACACACACAGTGCCCGCCCGGCGCCGTACCCCGATCCCCGCCATCAATAGGCGTGACCGACTCCTTAGGCGTCGCTTCCCGTCTGCTGTTTCAGCCGTGATGCCACGCCGTCGGAGCTTCGAATTGCCGCCGCTGAACTCGACGACTCGGACATCCTCCTCCACCCGAGAACCGGCCGCCGTCATTTCGTCATCCTTATTCCACCTCGTCGATTAAGGTGCAACAGGCGCCAACACCGGAGAAATCAACATACAACAGCACGCGGCCCTTTTTCATCCATCGTCTCCCGTCGCTCAAAATCCGACAAGAAGGTCGTCTTCAACGGTGACACCAACCGATTTACCTTTTAGATACACGGCTGTTCCTGAACCTGGCAGTCGGAATTGGTCACATCGGTGTCGTCGGAGAGGTCTCCGTGGCCAGCGTCGCGAATGTTTGTTCCGAGGAGGATGCCGACGGGCCGTCCACGCGGCGGCGTTCAACAGGAGCTCGGTGCTTGCTGATATGGACTCCAGACCCGAGCCAGGATGGTCGCGGTCGCCGGAGATGGCGTCATAAGATCCGATGGAATCTGCAAAAATTGATTTGGGAATTAGGTCTCATTTGACTTTTTTTTTTAAAATTAGAGAATATTGAAGGACGTATTTGCAATTTTATGAACTTTGAGTATTTTTAATTATGGTCCATTGGAAAATGGCAAGTATGTAATTTATAGCAACATTGTGATAAATGCATATTAATGATTCTAAAGTGTACAATTATTAAATATTTTATAACTATAATATAAAATATTTTATAAATAAAATATTTCAATATAAAATATTTTATAAAATATTTCAACTATAATATAAAATATTTTATAAAATATTTTATAAATAAAATATTTTATATTTCAATATATATATATATATATATTATTTATTTTCAACAAACAATAATATAAAATATTAAATAAATTTAATATTAAATATATTTTATAATAATAAATAATAAAATATATTAAGAATTTAGGTTAATTCGATGTACAATTATATCTATTAAAACTAGTTTTTGAATACACATAATTTATCTAGTATCGTATAAACTAGTGCACTTTATAGAATAACGCGTTGCACTTTATAAAACAAGATGTTGCACTTTTTAAAGCTAGACGTTGCACTTTATAAAACAACAAGCTACATTTTATCATCACACTCCACAATTAATGTGAATATTTCCCGGCAAAATACCACACAAAATAAATCTAAAAAAAATGAATCTACATAATATTTTAACATGCATCACATCATTTGTCCACATAAAACACAAGCTGTTAGTGTTATATACTGAAAGCTTGACTTTGCATGATAATTGCACATTTACCCTTTATGAATGAGAATCATGTTAGATTAAACAAATTCTACGTTCTGTTGTTCTGCACTTAGATAGGGTGGGTCGTCATCGGGCGAACCGAAGATCACTCTATCAGTCACTTGCGAATGAGAATAGTTGTTCACAACCTAGATGGACATGAACACTCCATCCGAACGGTTGTAGTGTCAACTGTACAGTTTGTCTTGACTGATTAGTTGCACTAGTACATTTATGTATTGAACAGGATCCCAGAGAGGAGAAGTTCATTTTATACTGATCGTCGTAAATGAACTAGGCCTCGGTTAATTACTGCGTTCTCTTAACCCGTAAGATATTAAACAGGCAGATATATATAATATATATTACTTTGATTCACATGGGTGAGGTTCAGTTCGCTGGATTAATATTCCTACTGTTTTGGGTAATATTATTATATATAGGATGTGCTGTTAGGATATTTACGGTCACCATGTGCGTTAGTTTGATGATGTCCCCGGAGTGAGTTCATGAAGGATTGTTATGCTAAACCCTGCAAGTGGATTAAATTCCGGCATAATAAGAATGTGATGAACGAGCGCTAGCTTCGGTGAAATAATAATAAATTAATTAATTCTTTATTGTGAGTAATCGAATTAATTAATGGACATTATATCTTAAACGTGGGGAGGTAAATCGAGTAATTATTATTGGAGTCTCAAATGTAATTTGGGCTAGGAAGAGGGAGTGCAATAATATAATGTTGATGGCCCATTAATATTATTTAATTAATTAGAGGAGTGGGCTTGGCCCACAGTTAGTCTAATTAATTAAGGAGCCCTTTTCCTAATCTCCTTAGGGTCCCTACTGTAGCTCTATATATACATCATTAAGCTCATGAGAAGGAATAGAGTTCACATCTCACGTGAAACACGTCTCTCTCTCTAGATCTCATTCGAGCTTTATCTTCTTCTTGTTGCTCCACTGGTACAAGTTGAAGAAGGGTGTATTGAGTAATACAGTAGAAGATCTGTAGGTAAAACGAGACGAAATATATTTTGACCTACAGAACTAACCGGAATTCCGATTGAGACGTACAGTATACCCACACAACCGTCTCGACGAGAGCTTTCCACCGCCGCCGACGTCGCCGGAATCCGATGCCGCACGCGCCCCCACGCGCCGCCAGAAGGTGCCAGGCAGCAAAATTTTGTTTTGATCTGTTTGCATCCGTTTGATCCAGTTTTGATCTGATCTTGTTCGCACAACCCAAGACGTGATTTGCGGTCAATCAATTGCGGTCAACCGTTCGTGGTCAACCAGATCTACATAAATTTTAAGCCGTAAGTTCTCTACGTCAAACCTTTAGATCCGCTGCGCATAGGTTTACGTTTGCTATTGAATTCGTGATTTGTACATAACGAGATCCTCACAGATCCCAACAAGTGGTATCAGAGCACTTGGTTAATTCGTTTTGTACAAAGTTCGAATTTTTACGGCTTTATTTGACAAGATGTGTTCTAACGCAGCCATATATTGGATTATATTTGCATAACTCGGTTTTGCAGGAAAATAATTAATCCACTATTATGGCCGATTATGTGTTTGATGAATGTTGTTGAATGTGATGTATGGTTTTAAATTTGTTTTTAAAGCCTCGGGCATGTCGAGGAATTTATGGATGAATGTTTGTAATAATTATTCGCCCGGGGGTTGACCGGATAGATTTAATTATTTGTTTAGAAAACATGTATATCCAAACGTTGGATCTAGGATCGAATTATGTAATTTTGTAAATTATATTTTTCGTGTTGTGATCGTGTGTTGATAACCGGGAGATCACAAGAGATCAACGAGCCTCGAAAGAAAAAAAAAAAAAAAAAAAAAAGGTGGCTTTTTCCGGCGAACTGGCAGGCGGCGACCGGTGGCCGGCGGCGGCGGACTGGTGGCGGCAGCTGGTGGTTCGTTTTTGCCTTGATGATCAAGCAGTACAAGATCAACCAGGATTTTACTGCTTAAAGGAGTTCCAGTTGAATAGGGAAAAGAACTGTCACAGTTTCCTTGTTTAAGGAGACTCAATATTTAATGGTCATAATAGTGGATTTATTTATTTATTTAATTAAATTTATTATGCCATTAAATTATTATTTATGCATGTTAATTAATTATGTTCTTGCATGGGATTTATTTAGTATTGCTAGATTAATTATGCATGTTAATTAATTATGTAATGCATAGAATTAATTTAGACTTGTGTCAATAAATTATGCATGTAATTAATTATTGCACTGGCATGGATTAATTTAGAATTGCATAAATTATTGAACATGTTAATTAATTATTGCATTGACATAGATTAATTTAGAATTGCATGAATTAATATGCATGTTAATTAATTATTGCATTAACATAGATTAATTTGGAATTGTATAAATAGTTAAAAATCCTCATTAAGTTATACTAAGTTTGAGAAGGGATTTTAAATTAAAGTTAATTGTAAAATTCCTAAGGCCTCCATTTCTAATTTGTCGGTAAATCAATTAATTGCGGTTATGGGCTCCCCCTCGGGTGACATTGCTAAAATTAATTGTAGAAAATTACCAGGACAAATTTCTAAAAGTAGACGGTTAGAGGAAATCTTATGAGAGCGTACGGGCTTCCCCTCGGATGACGTATAATCAAATTTGACGACCTTAGGACCGAGAAATGGGATTCACTTAGAATGCGATTAAATTTATTAACCCCCCTTCGGGGTCCCTGAATTCTATTGCATGGCCAAATGGAGACCGACTATTAATTTCGTTCGTCATGAATTTGGTTTCGACTTATGGAAATTAATGGGCCTTAGAAAAGCCCTTCTCTTACAAAATGCGAGTTTGTAGGGCGACCCTCGTAGCATGCATTCTCACAAGGTGTAATAGATATCGGTGGATTTAAGTTAATGTTGTTTTGAGGATATCAATATTAACAGTTAAATTCAAAAGTGTTTAATCTGTAAAATTTATTTGCATGATTCTCAGGATATTCATCATGTCGTTCAATCCGTTGTCTGTCATTCTAAAAGAAAATCAACTTACTGGTCCTAATTACATTGATTGGAAGAGGAACTTAGACATAGTGTTGACTGCTGAGGGTTATAAGTTTGCTATCACTGATGCTTGCCCGGCGGTGCCGGCGGCTGATGCTCCTGAGCAGGAGAAAGAGGAGTATGCTCGGTGGAAGAAGGCTGATGAGATGGCGAAGTGTTACATTCTGGCTTCTATGTCGAATGTTCTTCAACATCAGCATCAGTCTAAGGACACTGCAGCAGATATACTTCTCAATCTCAGGGATCTGTTCGGACATCAGTCTAGGGCTGCTAGGCAAGAGGCTTTGAGTGCTCTGATGAGTACGCGCATGGCCGAGGGCACACCCGTAAGGGAGCATGCTCTCAGGGTTATGGCGCAGCTCAATGAGCTTGAGGTTATGGGAGGTTATATTGACGGGGAAACCCAGGTTGATATTATGCTCCAATCTCTGCCGAAGAGCTTTGATCAGTTCCGGTTGAACTACAACATGCACAAGATGCATATGGCTCTTCCAGAACTGCTTGCAGAGCTTCAGTCGGCGGAGGCCTTATTCACTCAAGCACCTCAGGTGCTAGTCGCCGAGCAGGCTGGACCTTCCAGGCCTCACAAGGGCAGGAAGAGAAAGAAGTCTGCAGGAAAGGTGAAGGCACAGGATGCTCCGGTTTACCCACGACCGACCCCTCAGGCTGTGGCAAAGAAACCGAAAGGAAGATGCCACAAGTGCAATAAGTCAGGACACTGGAAGGTCGATTGCCCTCTCCTCAAGAAAGGTAACTCTCTCGTTAATGTCGTAGAAACATGTTTAGCGGTTGTATCTACCAGAACCTGGTGTGTAGATACTGGAGCCACTGATCATGTCTGCAATTCTTTGCAGGGGTTCCAGGAAACCAAGCGACTTAGGGAGGGAGAGATCACCGTCTACATGGGCAATGCTACGAAAGTGGCGGCTGTTGCAGTGGGAGACGTTACTTTATCGTTCGATAGTAGTAGTTTGGTTTTGAGAAATTGCCTTTATGTTCCTAGTTTTAGAAAGAACCTTGTTTCAGTTTCTAAACTCGTTATGGATGGTTTTTCAGTTTCGTTTGATGACATGGTTATTATTCGTTTTGAAAATCGTTTCATATGTTGTGGTTCATTAGTTGGCAATTTATATGTTCTCAAACCGAACTCTCCCACAGTGCAACATAATGAATTGAATAATGTCATAACTACATCTAATAAGAGGAAGGAGTCTTCGCAGATGAATCAAGCATATCTGTGGCACCTTAGACTTGGACACATCAACCTTAGGAGGATTCAAAAGTTAGTGGCCAGTGGACATCTCGGTCCATTGGAAGAGCACTATCCAACTTGCGAATCATGCCTAGAAGGTAAGATGGCCAAGAGGCCGTTTACGGCAAAGGGGTATAGGAGCCAAGAAGTGCTAGGATTGATTCATTCTGATTTGTGTGGTCCTATGTCGATCCAGGCTAGAGGAGGTTTCGAGTACTATGTGTCTTTCATAGATGATTACTCGAGATTTGGGTACGTTTATCTGTTGCACCGCAAGTCCGAATGCTTTGAGAAATTCAAGGAGTATCGGGCAGTTGTGGAGAAGCTTCATGGTAAATGTATCAAGTCACTTCGTTCTGATCGAGGTGGCGAATACCTTTTTGGAGAGTTCAGGACATACTTATCGGAAGCTGGGATTGAATCCCAACTGACTGCACCCGGCACGCCCCAGCAGAACGGGGTTGCAGAGCGAAGAAATAGGACACTTATGGAGATGGTTAGATCTATGATGAGTTATTCGAGGTTACCAGATTCGTTTTGGGGAATGGCGCTGGAAACAGCATCGTACATTCTGAACTTGGTTCCATCGAAGTCAGTTGATACTACTCCTTACGAATTGTGGAAAGGGCGTAGGCCAGGCTTTTCACATATTCGGGTATGGGGTAGTCCTGCACACGTGTTAGTGCAGGAACCTGGCAAGTTGGAGAAACGTTCGGAAGCACGAGTTTTCGTAGGCTATCCCAAGGAAACGAAAGGTGGATTATTTTATAGTCCCGGGGATCAGAAGGTGATCGTTTCGACGAACGCTAGATTCTTGGAAGAAGACTATATTATGAATCATAAGCCCGCGAGTAGACTAGTCTTAGAGGAGTTAAGGGGTGAAAGCGATGGTTCCCCACCGAGTGCGCAAGTAGATACATCACATAATACTGCAACACGACACACTGAGAGTGTACCAGTGCAGACAGTGCCTCGTCGCAGTGGGAGGGTTTCTCATTTACCCGACCGATGGATAGGTCTTGGAGAGTCGTCAGACTCAGTTCCAGGAGGCCTAGAATCGGACCCAAGAACTTACGATGAGGCACTCCAAGATAAAGATGCAGATTCATGGAATGTTGCAATGAAAGCTGAAATGGGGTCAATGGACTCCAATCAGGTCTGGGATCTTGTAGAACTACCCGATGGGGTACGACCCATTGGATGTAAGTGGATCTATAAGAGAAAGAGAGGATTGGATGGGAAGGTGCAAACCTTTAAAGCTAGGCTTGTTGCGAAAGGTTATACCCAGATCGAGGGTATTGATTATGATGAGACCTTTTCGCCAGTAGCTATGCTTAAGTCCATTCGGATTCTCTTGGCTGTAGCCGCTCATATGGACTATGAGGTCTGGCAGATGGATGTCAAGACAGCTTTCCTTAATGGGAACCTGCAGGAAGACATCTATATGCAGCAACCAGAGGGATTCATTGCTGAAGGTCATGAGCATCTAGTGTGTAAGCTTAATCGGTCTATTTATGGACTGAAGAAGCTTCGAGATCCTGGAACATCCGTTTTGATGAGGTGATCCAGTCGTACGGGTTCACTCAATGTCCGGATGAGCACTGTGTTTACAAGAAAATCAGTGGGAGCGTGGTGGTGTTTCTTGTGCTTTACGTAGATGACATACTGCTTATTGGAAACAGTAAGAAGGAGTTATCAGACATAAAGGTGTGGTTGTCTAAGCAGTTTGATATGAAGGACTTAGGTGAAGCAGGACACATTCTTGGTATTAGGCTCATTAGAGATCGTAAGAAGAGAATGTTGTGCTTATCCCAGTCTTCATACATAGATACTGTCTTGGCCAGATTCAGCATGCAGGTTCCAAGAAAGGTATGTTACCTTTCAGACATGGAATACCTCTATCTAAGGATATGTCTCCTAAGACGTCTAAGGAGATAGAGGAGATGAAGACAGTTCCTTATGCTTCGGCAGTAAGAAGTCTCATGTATGCTATGCTATGCACTAGGCCAGATATTAGCTACGCCGTTGGCATGGTAGCTAGATATCAAAGTAACCCAGGACGGGAACATTGGTCTGCGGTGAAGCATATACTCAAGTACCTGAGAAGGACTAAGGAGTACATGTTAGTTTACCGTGCAGACAGCTTGTTACCTCTGGGTTACAGTGATTCCGATTTCCAGTCAAATAAGGATGAAAGTAAGTCAACCTCAGGTTATGTGTTTACCTTGGGAAGTGGAGCCATTTCATGGAGGAGTGCTAAGCAGAAATGCGTGGCAGACTCCACCATGGAAGCCGAGTACATAGCAGCCTCAGAGGCAGCGAAAGAGGCAGTATGGCTTAGAAACTTCTTAGTGGACTTAGAGGTTATACCGAGTTTGCCACGTGGTATCACCGTGTACTGTGATAACAGTGGAGCAGTAGAGAACTCAAAAGAACCTTGAGCCCACAGGGCAAGCAAACACATAGAGCGCAAATACCATCTGATTCGAAGGGATATCGTTGGTAGAGGAGGCGTTGATGTTGCCAAGATTGCATCAGAGGATGCATGGCAATAGGATCGACATAGGTCTGTTAGAATAACGGATTGATAGGACTATACTGTAAAAGCGAAAGCTTTAAGTATAAGTGGGAGATTGTTAGTGTTATATACTGAAAGCTTGGCTTTGCATGATAATTGCACATTTACCCTTTGTGAATGAGAATCATGTTAGATTAAACATATACCATCAATAGGCGTGACCGACTCCTTAGGCGTCGCTTCCCGTCTGCTGTTTCAGCCGTGATGCCACGCCGTCGGAGCTTCAAATTGCCGCCGCTGAACTCGACGACTCGGACATCCTCCTCCACCCGAGAACCGGCCGCCGTCATTTCGTCATCCTTATTCCACCTCGTCGATTAAGGTGCAACAGGCGCCAACACCGGAGAAATCAACATACAACAGCACGCGGCCCTTTTTCATCCATCGTCTCCCGTCGCTCAAAATCCGACAAGAAGGTCGTCTTCAACGGTGACACCAACCGATTTACCTTTTAGATACACGGCTGTTCCTGAACCTGGCAGTCGGAATTGGTCACATCGGTGTCGTCGGAGAGGTCTCCGTGGCCAGCGTCGCGAATGTTTGTTCCGAGGAGGATGCCGACGGGCCGTCCACGCGGCGGCGTTCAACAGGAGCTCGGTGCTTGCTGATATGGACTCCAGACCCGAGCCAGGATGGTCGCGGTCGCCGGAGATGGCGTCATAAGATCCGATGGAATCTGCAAAAATTGATTTGGGAATTAGGTCTCATTTGACTTTTTTTTTTAAAATTAGAGAATATTGAAGGACGTATTTGCAATTTTATGAACTTTGAGTATTTTTAATTATGGTCCATTGGAAAATGGCAAGTATGTAATTTATAGCAACATTGTGATAAATGCATATTAATGATTCTAAAGTGTACAATTATTAAATATTTTATAACTATAATATAAAATATTTTATAAATAAAATATTTCAATATAAAATATTTTATAAAATATTTCAACTATAATATAAAATATTTTATAAAATATTTTATAAATAAAATATTTTATATTTCAATATATATATATATATATATTATTTATTTTCAACAAACAATAATATAAAATATTAAATAAATTTAATATTAAATATATTTTATAATAATAAATAATAAAATATATTAAGAATTTAGGTTAATTCGATGTACAATTATATCTATTAAAACTAGTTTTTGAATACACATAATTTATCTAGTATCGTATAAACTAGTGCACTTTATAGAATAACGCGTTGCACTTTATAAAACAAGATGTTGCACTTTTTAAAGCTAGACGTTGCACTTTATAAAACAACAAGCTACATTTTATCATCACACTCCACAATTAATGTGAATATTTCCCGGCAAAATACCACACAAAATAAATCTAAAAAAAATGAATCTACATAATATTTTAACATGCATCACATCATTTGTCCACATAAAACACAAGCTGTTAGTGTTATATACTGAAAGCTTGACTTTGCATGATAATTGCACATTTACCCTTTATGAATGAGAATCATGTTAGATTAAACAAATTCTACGTTCTGTTGTTCTGCACTTAGATAGGGTGGGTCGTCATCGGGCGAACCGAAGATCACTCTATCAGTCACTTGCGAATGAGAATAGTTGTTCACAACCTAGATGGACATGAACACTCCATCCGAACGGTTGTAGTGTCAACTGTACAGTTTGTCTTGACTGATTAGTTGCACTAGTACATTTATGTATTGAACAGGATCCCAGAGAGGAGAAGTTCATTTTATACTGATCGTCGTAAATGAACTAGGCCTCGGTTAATTACTGCGTTCTCTTAACCCGTAAGATATTAAACAGGCAGATATATATAATATATATTACTTTGATTCACATGGGTGAGGTTCAGTTCGCTGGATTAATATTCCTACTGTTTTGGGTAATATTATTATATATAGGATGTGCTGTTAGGATATTTACGGTCACCATGTGCGTTAGTTTGATGATGTCCCCGGAGTGAGTTCATGAAGGATTGTTATGCTAAACCCTGCAGGTGGATTAAATTCCGGCATAATAAGAATGTGATGAACGAGCGCTAGCTTCGGTGAAATAATAATAAATTAATTAATTCTTGATTGTCAGTAATCGAATTAATTAATGGACATTATATCTTAAACGTGGGGAGGTAAATCGAGTAATTATTATTGGAGTCTCAAATGTAATTTGGGCTAGGGAAAGGGAGTGCAATAATATAATGTTGGTGGCCCATTAATATTATTTAATTAATTAGAGGAGTGGGTTTGGCCCACAGTTAGTCTAATTAATTAAGGAGCCCTTTTCCTAATCTCCTTAGGGTCCCTACTGTAGCTCTATATATACATCATTAAGCTCATGAGAAGAGAATAGAAGTCTCATTCTCACGTGAAACCCGTCTCTCTCTCTAGATCTCATTCGAGCTTTATCTTCTTCTTGTTGCTCCACTGGTACAAGTTGAAGAAGGGTGTATTGAGTAATACAGTAGAAGATCTGTAGGTAAAACGAGACGAAATATATTTTGACCTACAGAACTAACCGGAATTCCGATTGAGACGTACAGTATACCCAGACGACCGTCTCGACGAGTGCTTTCCATCGCCGCCGACGTTGCCGGAATCCGATGCTGCACGCGCCTCCACGCGCCGCCGGAAGATGCCAGGCAGCAAAATTTCGTATTGATCTGTTTGCATCCGTTTGATCCAGTTTTGATCTGATCTTGTTCGCGCAACCCAAGACGTGATTTGCGGTCAATCAATTGCGGTCAACCGTTCGTGGTCAACCAGATCTACATAAATTTTAAGCCGTAAGTTCTGTACGTCAAACCTTTAGATCCGCTGCGCATAGGTTTACGTTTGCTATTGAATTCGTGATTTGTACATAACGAGATCCTCACAGATCCCAACACAAGCATGCTAACATACCAAAATTAAAATAGCGCACTTTATACATAAGCATGTTGCACTTTATAAAACATGACGTTGCACTTTTTAAAACAAGACATTGCACTTTATAAAACGACAAATTACATTTTATCATCACACTCCACAATTTGTTAATTGTTCTCGCCAAAATACCACACAAAATAAATCTAAAAAAATGTATCTACATAATATTTTAACATGCATCACATCATTTGTCAACATAAACACAAGCATGCTAACATACCAAAATTACAGTAGTGCACTTTATACATAAGCACGTTGCACTTTATAAAACAATACATTGCATATAAAATAACACATTGCACTTTATCACGACTATATTATCGTACGAATAAATAATGAAACCAACCGAACTCAATTTTTTATTTTAACTAAAAATAATATAAAAATAATAATAATAAAGAAAATAATTCGATTCTATTTCAATTTGATTTGGGACAAAAAAAGAATAATAATAATAATAAAAAAGGACCGGTTTAATGAATCTGATTGCAACTTGCCCATAATATTATTATTTTTACTGTTATTATATTTGTATGCATTGCGATTGCACAATAAATTTAAACGAATTGAACTTTAACGACTACCTAATTGAACAACATCAACCAAACTCGACCAAACTATATTTTTTTCGGTTTAATAATTTTATATTTTGGTTATTACACGATATCGAAATATAATTTTCTTCAAAATTTTATATTTCGGTTTAATATACTTTCTTTACATTGAAAAACTCGATTATCTTGGTTTGATGTCACTTTTTTTTTTAACCGAAATAACCAAACGAACGAACTATATAAAAATATTATTATTGCTATTATTATTGTATTTTTATACTTTGCGATTGCACAATTACGGTAAATGGAATGCACTTTAATGACTAAGTGATTGCACAATATAGACCAAAGTCAACCAAATTAAAATTTTCAGTAGACATTTTTAATGTGCACATGCACACACATTAATGTGCATTCTATGTACCATTATTATGCATTTATTGTTTCTTTTAAATGATTTTCAGATTTAATGTGGACAATATTATAAACATATATATAGATTTTTAAAAATTGCACAAAGACCCTTATGCAATGTCTAATTTACAAAAGCAAACCCAACAAATCCCTCAAGCACACTGCCAAATTCCCGATCGTCAGACCACCATCGCGCCGCCCCCTGCCGCCGCTAGCCTTCTCATCACAACAGCACCCACGACGAGGGCAACCACCACCAGCCGCCGTTCATGACCCACCGGACAAGGGCAGAATAAGCCCCAAATCACAAACCCTAAAATCCCCAATTCTCACCATTGTCAACTCCCTGTCCGTCGGAGTCCCTGTCAGGCCACCCCCACCGCCGCCAGCACTTCTAGAACCACATCGCCGCCCTCGAGGTCAACAATAGCAGACAAATACAGCCACAACAAAAATACAATAATCGGTCCGATTATTGTCGTCACTGTCTCCATCTTCACCGACTGGTGTCGGTCCTGGCGGAGGACTTGTGTTGGCGATGGTGGATTTAATTGTTAGGGGCACGAGCGGACTCCGTCGGCGGTGATCGGTATGGCTACATCTACGACGGGCGGCGAACCTACACAGACGATGGCTAGTTTTCGCCTGAGCATCCTCGCATCCGTCTCTGGCGATGGGCTGCGAAGGCGATGCGGCGGATTGCAGCAACATGGCGGCGGAGCTCCGCCCTGAGGAGACACTGGTCGGATTCTGCGTGTGTGTGTGAAGAATTGTGTGTGTGTGTGTGTGTGTGTGTGTGTGTGTGTGAAGGTGATTGACGGGATAGGTGGAGGGGTGGGTTAATATGTGAGGTGGTGGGTGCCATGGTGTGTTTGATTCAATTGTCTAAATTACCCCTAATTAGTAGTAAAATCTATACATTTGACTATCATATGTCTACTTATTTACCACATTGCCATTAATGATTGACAATTATTTATTAAAGGGTAATTGTTATTTTAGTATCTGTCCTATGGGGTAATTGTGATTTTAGTACCTATTATTTATTTATTACGAAAATACAACCCGATCTTTACGTTTTTACGAATTTGGTACATAGTATTGACGTCGGTTTGCATGACTTTACGTTTCGGACTCATTTGGGCTCGTTCGAACTCGGAATTGAGTTCCGTTATTTTCTACGCGTCACCAACGAACCCCTCTATTCAATAATGCTTGTATGAATATATTATTCTTGAAATACTATTCTCCCAAAGCTTATGACCAGCACACCAAAGACGTGCTTCGTGCGACTTCGCGTTTTGCGCCCGTTCGAGCTCTTCCAAACATGGAATTGATTTTTGTTTTTTTCTACATGTCGCCAACAAACCCTTCTACTCAACCATGGTTGCCCGGTCAATTTTCGGGCCAAATTTATTCCTCACGGGCTTCTAACCTGCACACAAAAAACACGACACAATAAACTACAAAAATGAATAAAACCCAACGAAAAGTTCCAAAATGGAGAAAAAATAGTGACAAAAAATAGAAAAAAACGTAAAACAATGGAACAAACACTTGCTAAAACTCCATCACTACTAGTTTTTAATTTTTTGTCAATTCAAACGTTAAGCTTTTTGGAGAATTTGAACTAGTAGTGATGGAGTTTTTGCAAGTATTTATTCTATTTTTTTATGTTTTTTCTTATTTTTTTCACTATTTTCCCCTCATTTTAGGACTTTTCGTTGAGTTTTATTCGTTTTGTAGATTATTGTGCCGTGGGTTTTCTTTTTGTTTTTCTTCTCGTTTTTAATGTGCAGGTTGGAAGCCCCGTGAGGAATAAATTTGGCCCTAAAATTGATCGGGCAACCACGGTTGAGTAGAAGGGTTCGTTGCGACATGTATAAAAAAGCAGAACTCAATTCCAAGTTTGGAGGAGCTCGAACAGGCCCAAAGCGCAAAGTCGCGCGAAGCACGTCTTTGGTGTGCTGATCATAAGCTTTGGGAGAATAGTATTTCAAGAATAATTTTGGTCATACAAGCATCATTGAATAGAGGAGTTCATTGGCGATGCGTAGAAAAAAACGGAACTCAATTCCGAGTTCGAACGAGCCCAAACGAGTTCGAAACGTAAAGTCATGTAGACCGACGTCAATACTAGGTACCAAATTTGCAAAAACGTAAAGATCAAGTTGTATTTTCGCAATAAATAAAGAATAGGTACCAAAATCACAATTACCCCATACTACAGGTACTAAAATAACAATTACCCTTTATTAAAGGTTGACTTGATCATGACCATTTATATGATGTATCGAATGGTCTAGATTTATTCTTATTTCTTTCATTATCTACCATTCTCAATGAGACCACTCCTTAAAATGTGTACGTGAGACTCAATCTTAGTCACTCATTTTGTCTAGATTAAAATCAATTAAAATATACATTAATTAAATAATAAAATAATTATTAGTTGGCTCCAGCGTTGACCGTTGACTCCGACGTTGACCGTTGACTTCCGGCATTGACTTTCTGCGAAAATCATTGACTTCCGGCGTTGACCGTTGACTTCTGGCGTTGACCCGTTGACAAATAACCTAGCAACAAAAGACACTCACCTTGAGTGGTGTACTGGTTGCATTGCTTGTCTTGCTTCTATGAGGTACCAGGTTCAAATCCTATGGGTTACAATATTTTTATAAAAAAAAACCTAGCAATATAATACAACTAACTTAGCAGTATCAGACAACTAACAACTAACCTAGCAGCAAGAAAGAAATAACCTAGCAAATGCTCCTCCACATTTCTCTCTACATTTCTCTCTCTAGGTTTGTTCTCCCCCCTACCACATTCAGCCACCGCAGCTCTTCCACACCCGCCACACCCGCCACCACCACCACCACATAGTCGTCCTCTTCGGCCGCCGCCGCCGGCGGCCCACGGCCCTTGGCCGCTGGTTTTGCCTTTTTACCCCAGTTCGCTATTATGGATCCCTTACCCAAACCTCTACCGTCTCCCTCGACAACCCTCACCTCAGCTCCTCCAACCCTCTTACTACCGGCGACCTCCTTGGCTCCGGCCGCCTCGCAATCAGAGCTCGCCGCAGTCCTTTCACTCCCGGATTTTAGACAGGCTATTTCAGAGGTCCTTCAACAGCTTTTGCCAGGCATCACCCCCTCTGTCACGGCCCCATCCGCAACTCCAATCACAACCTCCGGCCCCCATCCCGCCGATCCCGCCGTCGTTCGTATCGCAGCTGGGAGCTCCGCCACCGTACCTCCTGTAGCTGTGAATAACTCATTTCCATCTTCGACCGGAATTTCAATTGGTCCCGTCGGCATCGAAGTGGAACCCCCCGCTCGATTTGGGCATCGGATAATGAAGGCGGCTCGGTTAGATGATGACACCTCTCTTCCGCCGGTGAACACCTTGCACAGGATCCAACCCACATGTGGCGTAATTCAGAACCCTACCTCTCAGCTCCATCACATGACCTCACCCATTTGCCAATTGGACAACCCGATTGATGATAATCGATTTGGGCCTCTCCCCAGGCCCAAATCTCCCCCCTCACTTAATCAACAATTTTTTGGGCCCTCTCCCAAATTCCTCTCAGCCCACCTCACCCACCTTAACCTCCCAGGCCATTCTTACCTCTCAGCCCAACAGCCTTCACTCAATCCATCCTAAAAATCAGCCAGCCCAGCCCGCTTTAAATCACACAAAGGCCGCTCAACGCCTTGCTGTAGCGGATATCATTCAACTGCAACCCACCCCATCCGCCCCCACCGCACCAACAGCCGCCGAGCAACCCTCCGTCGACCCTAGCGCCGGCGCCGGAGACTTCGCCAGAAATCCTACATCCGCCGGCAACGTTATTAGTATCACCGGTGCACAACTTGCCGGAATTCTCGGTCCTCGGCTTAGCACACATCCTCCGTCCAACCATCTCGCCGGAACCGTCACCCTTACAACCAGAAATTCTAAACCGGACGTCATGTATATGCGAGAAGATGGTGTTGTGGTGGCGGGCCCAAGCAAGACGTCCACGCCACACTTTCTCGGTCAACCTACAAACGGACCCTCTCTGAAGGGCACCTCCACGACCACACCTACTGCACCCGAGCCTCAACCGAGCAACCCAACGGCAAACCCTGCTGCACCCGAATCTCTGCCGGGCACTTCCACTGGCCCGCTCTCTTTCCGTGAGGCTATTACGGGGAAGAGAGATGACGTTTCGGGTGCCAAGATTTCCCCGCGACCGACACCCAAGGAGTTCCTCTTTGACGGGGATTACGACCAGGCTTGCGGGACCATCATCCGCTCGGAGGGGAACAAAGTGAAGGTCCGATTCTCACAGGCCGAAGCTGACACCCTCGGAGGTAAGTTAGCGAACACACTGGTTTTTAAGTTCACCTATGCGATCCCTCCCCCCCGAGACCTAGCTGCTGGATTAGGAAAATTGGGTTTTAAGGGTAGGTTCTCGTTTAAGTGGTATAATTTCAATCATCTTCTAATCTCGTTTAATCTCCCCGAAGATTATAACGAGGCATGGCTTAGGACTTCTATCTCTGTGTGTGGATGCCCAGCTAGGGTATTCAAGTACACTTCTGGGTTCAACCCGAAGACGGAGACGCCGGTCGTCCCCGTGTGGTGCCGCCTCCTCGGCCTCCCACCACATCTGTATGACCGGGATTCCATCACCACACTTGCTAAGTGTGTCGGAAAACTGGTCCGCATTGATGCCCCGACTGCTCTTCAGTCCAGGGCTAATATGGCGCGATTTTGTGTCGAGATTGATCTTAGAGTGGAGCCAATCCACGAGATTGAGATTGAGCAGGGTTCAGAGACCTTTGCTCAGCGGGTGATCTACGAGAAGATCCCCGCTTTCTGTTCCGCGTGCAGTCATGTTGGTCATATAGCGGCCGACTGCTATATTAGTGGCAATAAGCCACGTCCCGCTCCACCTCAGAGCCGTCGTACGGCTCAGCCGGGACCCTCCAACAGCCGGAGGGAACCGAAGGGAAATGGCAAAGGCCCTCTCCAGACACCCGGGTCCCCAAAAGGGGCCACGGATAAGGGCAAGGCGAAGATGATCGCCGACGCCCAAACTGGGAAGGACGCTCGACCTGTCCAGTCAGACCGAGTGATCGTAGTTGGGCCCAAGGCCAAGGCTACGGGCTTCATTCCCAGAGAGACTCTTCAGTCGGCCTTCAGGGCCAAACACTCGTTCTTTGCGCCCCTCTCCCCTGAGTCACAGGAGGAGGCGGAGCCTTCCTCTAGGGACCCACACACTCTTTCGGATCTTGACCTTTTAGAGGACGACGATCTTCTAGTAGATGATCTAGAGCAGCCGGCCACTTCGTCCACTGGCACGGCCACCCATTCGTCTCATGACAACATTCGTGATGCTGTCCCTTTATCTGTCCTCCCACATAGCCAGGATTGCTCTCTGGAGATGAGGACAACTCCTGTCACCACTTCCTCGAAAGGGGAACTGCCGGCTCACCTTCTCTCTGAGGAGATTGAGATTTTGACTGAGCCTATAACTATCCAGCCACACTCTGACGGCGAGCACCCGAGTGCTCTGCCGAATGGGGTCCCTTCCCTTCCCATCTCTGAGCAGGCATGCGGTCTTAACCGCGCTCAGCACGACGTCTCGTGCGAGAGTTTTGCCTCCAGTGCTTTTGTGCACCATGACAGACAGGTGGCATGCCCTGATATGGGACACGCACCTAGCGCCAGTCTTGGTCAGACCGCTCAGCCTGACGATTCGCAGTCCACGAGCGATTTCCGAGGGCGTGTCCCCTCGAATACCATATCCGCACCGCGCATGACGAGGCGGACAGACTCTCCGGTTCTTCGTCGATCCTCTCGCCACCTACTCCCTCCCTCAGGTGGTCTGACTCAGCCTCGCCACAGGCAGACCCCGTCTGGTGGCTCTTCTGATTGTTGATATGTCTATCACGTCCATTACTTGGAATGGACGGGGCCTGGCTAATAGGGCCACTCTCGCTCACCTACGCTCTCTTATTCGTGATCATAGATTGGATTTAGTTGGCTTTATTGAGCCGATGATTCGCACCCCTGACTTTGACTATCTTTCTCATCGTCTTGGTTTCCATTCGGGTGTGGGTAACACTTCTCAGAAGATCTTCTTCTTCCACTCGCGTGACTACACTTGTCGGGTCCTCCGGGACACCGATCAGGTGCTTCATGTTGAGCTTTCTGCTGCCCATCTCCCTGAGCCCATATTTCACACTTTGGTTTACGCCAAGTGTAATAGAGTCGGGAGATACGATCTGTGGGACACCCTGCGTGAGATTGCTGAGAGTATGGAGGGATTGCCATGGATGGTTAGTGGCGATTTCAACATCTTTCTGCACCACGATGAGCGTCTGGGTGGCCGCACGGACAGGTCCCGGGAGATGTGGGACTTTGCTCAGACTGTGGCGGACTGTGAGTTGCTAGATGCTGGATGTGAGGGTGAGCCCTTCACGTGGGTTAGGGATGACCTCAAAGAGAGGCTCGACCGTGCTTTGATCTCTGAAGCGTGGTCGAAGGTGTTTGCGGTCACAACCGTCACGCATCTCACTCGATTTGGGTCTGACCACTCACCACTCCTCATTAGGTGTCGCTTCTCGAGCACTCCCCGCCGCGCTTCCTTTAGGTTCCAGAACATGTGGGTTCGCCACCACTCTTTCCATGACACTGTCAGAGATTCCTGGCTTCAACCGACTGGGCTCTTCGGGATGCGCAATCTCGAAGCTAAGCTCGGCAGATTACGGCGTAGGTTGAGACAGTGGAATTGGGATGTTTTTGGAAACCTCCATCAGCGCCTTTCTGCGGCTCAGAGTGCACACGCGGAGGCTGAGCGGGCCTATGACCGGGATCCCACTCCGGAGAATAGGACTGCGATGCACCGCTGCCACGCCGAGTACCAGCTCCGACTCCTCATGGAGGAGGATTTCTGGAAGCAGAAGGCGGCCGTTCGCTGGGTGGCAGAAGGCGAACGGAATACTAGGTTCTTCCAGGGCTTCGTTAGGCAGAAGCGTGCTAAGTCGTACATCCATAGTATTGAGGCAAATGGATCATCCCTGACTCAGGAGTCTCAGATTCGGGAGTCGGCGGTTGCTCACTTCCAGACCCTCTTCACTTCTGACAGAAGGTCCCTCGTTGCCCCGACCGTCTCTTTCTTCCCTACCATCCCTCCTTCGGTCGACCTTGTCGACCTCTGCGAGCTCCCGAGCAGGGAGGAGGTTAGGGATGCTGTTTTTGGGATTGATCCCAACAGCGTTTCTGGCCCCGATGGATTCTCTTCCCTCTTCTATCAGGTCTGTTGGGATATAGTCGAGCCTGATGTTGAGGAGGCGGTACTGGATTTCTTCACCGGTCACCGGATGCCGGACTCGTTCACGGCCACCTCTGTCGTCTTGATTCCCAAAAAACCCAACCCGAGCTCTTGGTCCGACTACAGGCCCATTAGCCTGTGTAACGTGACCAATAAGCTCATTTCGAAAATTCTTAACGGCCGTCTTTCTCCTATTCTCCCCACCATCATCTCTCCGAACCAGAGTGGCTTCGTCAAGGATCGGGTCATTAGTGATAACATACTTTTGGCCCAGGAGATGATCCACGATATCTCCCATGCAGACTGGAAGCGGGCACCGAACATTGCGCTTAAGCTAGACATGGCTAAGGCGTATGATAGAGTGGAGTGGCCGTTTCTTAGGGAGGCACTGGCTAGGATGGGATTCCCGGAGCGATGGATCAGCTTTGTAGAGGCGTGTGTGGAGCATTGCACGTTCTCGGTATTGGTTAATGGCAGCCCCACAAATTTTTTTCCTGCATCTAGAGCCCTTAGACAGGGAGACCCCCTTTCCCCGTCCCTCTTTGTCCTTGCGGCGGACTACCTCTCTCGATGCCTAGACGGCTTTATCCGCGACTATCCTCAGATGACATATAGCACCCGTGGCTATGGTCCCCCCGTCTCGCACCTATCTTATGCGGATGACATCATCATCTTCACTCGTGCGGATGGTGATGGGCTGATCGAGCTTATGCACCTTCTGGAGCATTATAGCTTGGTTACTGGCCAGCTGATCAGTGTGCAGAAGAGCACTTTCACCCTTTCCTCCTCCAGCGCGGACAGGTGGGCTCAGCGAGTCCATGAGATCACTGGCTTTGCGCACGGCGACTTTCCCATTACCTACCTTGGTGCCCCTTTATATAAGGGCAACCTCACAAGAGCGCTCTTTGCGGGCATCAGGCAGAGGATGATCGATAGGATTTCTGGTTGGTCGCATAGACATCTTTCTTTCGGTGGTCGGCTTGCTCTGATCAAGAGCACCCTTAGCTCCCTCCCGATTCATTTACTTATGGTCCTCGACCCCCCTAGGTCCACGCTTGACGAGATTGACCAGATCATGGCTCGTTATTTCTGGGGTTACAAGGATGGGTCAGGGAGGGGGAGACGTACCCATTGGGTGAGTTGGGACTCTATCTGCCGCCCTCTCCCTGAGGGTGGCCTTGGCATCCGTCGTCTTAGGGATATTGTTACTGCCTTCTCATACAAGTTGTGGTGGCGCTTCAGGGAAGGAAAGTCGCTTTGGGCTCAGTACCTTCGCGGCAAGTACTGCTCTAGACGCGCCAACCACCCTTGTTGGGTGACGGCGGTTGCCCATGATAGCAGACAGTGGCGGCGTCTTACTAGGGTTGGTAGGCGCGCCCAGGATCACATTTTTTGGGTTTTGGGGGATGGAGAGGTTAGTTTTTGGGATGAGTGGTGGTTAGGTGATAGGCCATTGTCTAGAGATAGGCAGGTATCGCATTCCCCCTACCTGCTTGTGCGCGACCTTTGGTCGGACGGGTCGTGGGATAGGGGGAAGCTCGATAGAGAGTTGGGCTTAGGGGCGGGTTTTAGTGAGCAGTTATTAGATAGGATCCAGCAGATTCCCATCTCGGGGGATGAATCGGATGGTATGAGGTGGAGACTTACATCATCGGGTGTGTTTTCTACTACCTCGGCTTGGGAGCAGATCAGGCTGAGAGATCGGCCGAATCTTCTCTTCGGAGCCATCTGGAGCGACCTTTTCACCCCTACCATATCTGTTTTCCTTTGGCGCCTCCTCTTGCGCCGGATACCTGTGGACACTGTGTTACATGCGAGGGGGATCTCCTTCCCCTCCCGATGTGTGTGTTGTTCTGAGAGCGGACTTCATGAGACCGAGACCTTTACCCACCTTTTTCTAGAGAGTGAGATTGTGAGGAGAGTGTGGTAGCATTTTGCTACTTGGACTCATATATCCCTACCCTCCACAGACAGTTTTTTTGAGCTCCTGAGTTTTTTCTCACAGAGCACACACTTTAGACACGTGAGCTTCCTCATTCCTTGTCTGATCCTTTGGTTCACCTGGATGGAAAGGAATAGTGTGAAGCATAGGGATATTACTTTCTTGCTTTCTCACATTGTTTTGCAGGTGGAGAGACACATTTCGCTCCTCACAGCGTTGGGCAGGCTTTCTGCACGTGACTGGACAGGCTGCACGCCACCGCACCGATACAGGGTGGCTCCCCCTCTGCCTGTTCGGTCCCCTCGGCCCAGAGCTGTTGTTTGGCTTCGACCCGACTCTCTTTGGGTCAAGCTGAACACCGATGGATCTTTCGATCGCCATAGCGGTACTGCTGGAGGAGGAGGCCTGATCCGGGACCACAGTGGAGCTCTTATCACCGCCTTCCACACATCCCTTCAGGCATCCTCGAGCTACGATGCAGAGATACAGGCATTACAAATTGGCCTTCAGATTGCTGCCGACCTCTCTAGTCATATTTGGATTGAGCTGGACGCTGCAGCTGTCGTCACCCTCCTGACCTCGGGTCATCAGGGATCGTGGCAGATTCAGCACCCGCTCATGCGCATTAGAGATCTACTTCGGTCTGTCCATTACAGGATCACACACATCTTCCGTGAGGGGAACAGACCTGCCGATTACCTTGCCAGCCTTGGCGCTACCATACCAGACACGCACACGTATCAGATCCACACTGCTCCACTCCGTCTTCGCACGCTAGTTCGGATGGATCAGCTGGGATATCCATCATTTCGTTTCCAGTAGATTAGATTTTGGTTTCGTTTCTCTTAGACCAGCCACTTATTCCGGGCACCTGTTAGCCCGATGATAGACCTTGTTCTATTTTCATTTTCTGTTTTCTGAAAAAAAACCTAGCAACAAAATACAACTAATCTAGCAGCATCAGACAACTAACCTAGCACAAGAAAGAAATAACCTACCAACAAAATACAACTAAAGAAATACAAAATACAACTAAAGAAATAACCTAGCAACAAAATACAACTAACTTAGCAGCATCAGACAACTAACCTAGCAACAAAACACAACTAACTTAGCAGCATCTAACCTAGCAACAAAAGACAACTAACCTAGCAGCAAGAAAGAACAACTAACCTAGCAACAAAACACAACTAACTTAGCAGCATCAGAAGAATATTTTCTCTACCTTCTCTCTAGAAACCATCTTCCCAAATCAAACCATTTCACCAAAAATCTCGTTCCTATCCAGATTTATATCCCCCGGCAAGCCGGCACCTCCGGCCACCCGCTATTTCTAGCAAAAAAGAGAAACATCCAAAATTCCAATAAATCTTGTTCATTTGTAACCTACTGTTCGGTCCACTAATTAGCAAGCTCGGACAGTTATGGTTCCGCCAATCCTGTCTCAGGCCAACAGACAAGATTCGGCCCCCAGTCAACCTTCGGCCTTGGAGCTCCTCATGTCGAACCCGAAAATACGAGAGGCTATTTTAGCCTTGCTCGAAAAGAACAAATCAAAAATCACGAAAGAAGAAAAAAGCAAAACAGCGGAAGAAGATGAAGATGCCGGTAAAAAATTTTCGCCGGTTTTAAATCCCAGCCCACAGCAAACAAATCAAAGAGATATGGATAAAAACACGGATAAGAATCCTTAATCCTACGGGATAATCGATCCGCAGCTCTCACTCGGGTTATACCCTCAACCTCCGAAACACGCCTCGACGGAAAAGACAAAGTCTGCCGCTGCTCCTTCGATGTTGACCGGTCAACCCCCCAGCTCCTCTTCCCCACCTTCAAGTGTCGGCCAAGTGTTAGGGTTGAGTGGTGCCGTGCACAAATCTGAGCTTAATGCCAATCCTTTGGGCCATTTAAATAATTTGGCCCATAAAAGCAATCCTTTTCCTGAGCCCACTCCGCTCCCACAGCCAGCCCCTCTCCTTGGGCCCAATCCAGGTACTATTAATTTAACCCAATCACAACCCCCTCGGCCCATACTTCCTACCCTGGGCCTCCCTCTTTATGGGCCATCTCAAACCACCATACACAATAATCTGCAATCCACCAACAATAAATCACCCTCCCAGCCTTCCTCACCCGTCAAACAGCCCACCTCTCAGCCCATATTCCAGCCCACCACACTTCTCTTTCCCCACCGGCACCACACAACCCATTTCCCAACCTTTTCCCGCCACCAATATTATCAGCCTGCAGCATCCTTCTACCTCCGGCTCCTCCCAAGCTGCAACCATTAAACCGCCAGCAGCCTCCGACCAGCTGCTCTGCGCCGGCGCCGGTGCCGTCACGGTTGCCGGAAACCCTCATCCGGCCGGCAAGTCGGCCTTTTCGGAATTCTCGGACCATGTCAAACTCCATCTTCTCCAACCGAGGCCCTCGCCGGAGATTCCACCCTGGATGCCGGAGAATCTGATCCGGCCACCACCGATGCTGGAAATGCCCCGAAGTCGAATTTTGCGGCCGACATTCTCGGGCCTCGACCAAATTTACATTCTCCGGCCGGGGTCATCGTCGGACTCCCCACATATGAGACACTGCCTATGGCCGACTCCATGGTCAACCCTGCTGCACCCGAGCCTCAACCGGGCACCTCCACTGGCCCGCTCTCTTTCCGGGAGGCTGTTATGGGGAAGAAAAATGATGACACGGCCGGCCCGCGACCGACGGCCAAGGATTTTACCTTCGACGGGGATTATGAGCACGCTTGCGGAACCATTATCCGCTCAGAGGGAAACAAGGTGAAGGCCCGATACACTGAAGCCGAATCTGTCGCTCTTGTAGGTAAGTTAGCTAACACCCTGGTGTTTAAGTTTTCTTATGCTATCTTTGCCCCCCGTTGTATATCTGCTGGATTAAAGAAATTGGGTTTTAAGGGTAGAGTCTCCTCTAAGTGGTACAATTTTAATCACCTCTTAGTATCCTTTCATCTCCCCAGGACTATAACGAGGTTTCGCTTAAGACCTCGATTCATCTATGTGGATGCCCAACTAGGGTGTTCAAGTACTATGTCAGGTTTAACCCGAAGACAGAGACACCGGTTGTCCCTGTGTGGTGCCGTCTTCCCGGCCTCCCACCTCACCTTTACGATCGTGCCGCCATCACTACACTTGCTAAGTGTATTGGACAGCCGATTCGTATTGACGCCCTGACGGCCCTTCAGACGAGGGCTAACGTGCTGCGATTTTGCGTCGAGATAGATCTCAGAGTCGAGCCCGTCCATGAGATTGAAATTGAACAGGGCTCGGAGACCCTTATTCAACGGGTGATCTATGAGAAGATCCCCGCGTTCTGCACCTTGTGCAGTCACGTGGGACATATTGCGGCTGATTGCTACACTAGTGGCAATAAGCCACGCCCCACTCTCCCACAGCGCCATCGCGCGACTCAGCCAGGGCCCTCCACCGGCAGGAGGGACCCCAAGGGAAAGGGAAAAAGCCCTCTCCGTGCGTCCGAGACCTCAAAGGGGTCTAAGGATAAGGGCAAGGCTGTGATTGGCGCCAATGCCCAAACTGGGAAGGATGCTCATCCTAACCAGCCTAAGCAGTTGGACATAGTTGGGCAAAAGCCCAAGTCCACGGGCTTTCTTCCTAGACAGACCCTCCAGTCGGCCTTCAAGGCCAACCACTCGTATTTTGCTATTCTCTCCCCACAGGCAGAGAACGAGGCTGTTCCTTCCACCAGTGGTCCACCTAGGATTACTGACCTCACGCTTCTTGATGACGACGACCTCCTTGTCGACGATATGGACCAGCCGGACGCCCCGGCCACTGGCGAGTCCATCCACCTATCCGATGACGGTGCACGCGACGCTTCTCCTTTGACCGTGCGTGCATCTAGCTCGGAACGCTCTCTGGATTTGAGGGCCACTGCCAGCCCCGCTCCCCCGAAAGGGGACGAGTCGGCCCATATTCCCTCTGCAGAGATTCGGAGCTCGGCTGAGCACATAGCCAGCCCCCACCCCTCCTCTGGCGGCGAGCACAGGAGTGCTCCGCCTGCTGGATCCTCTCTTTCTCCCATCCCCGAGCAGGCATGCGGGCTTAACCACGCCCACCATGATGTCTCGTGCGAGAGCTTCGCATCTAGTGCATTCGTGCACTATGACAGACATGAGACAGCCCCGGAGACAGGGCAACCCGCTAGTGCCGCTCTTGGTCAGACTGCCCAGCCAGACGACACGCAGGCCACGAGCACCTACCGAGGCAGGCAGTATACGAGGACCAGAGCCACGTAGCGCACGACGCGACGGACTGTCTCCCCTGCTATTGGATCCTTCCGCCACATTCATTCTTTAGGTGGCCCGACCCAGCCTCGCCACAGGCGGACTATGTCCGGTGGTTCTTGCGACCGTTAACATGTCTATCACATCCATTACTTGGAATGGCCGTGGCCTGGCGAATAGGGCTACTCTCTCTCACCTCCATTCTCTCATTCGTGACCACAGACTCGATTTTGTTGGCTTTATTGAGCCGATGATTCGCACCCCTTCTTTTGACTACTACTCGCGTCGCCTTGGCTTTCACTCAGGCGTGGGTAATATTTCACATAAGATCTGGTTCTTTCACTCGAGTGATTACACTTGTCGGGTCCTCCGTGACACCTCAAGTGCTTCACGTTGAGCTTTCCGCTGCCCACCTCCCAGAGCCCATCTTTCACACCTTGGTTTATGCTAAGTGTACTAGGGTCGGGCCCTATGATCTTTGGGACACCCTGCGTGAGATTGCCGAGAGTATGGAGGGATTTTCGTGGATGGTTAGTGGCGATTTCAACATCTTTCTGCATCCCGATGAGTGCATCCCGATGAGCGCGCGGGTGGCCGTTCGGACCGGTCACGGGAGATATGGGATTTTGCTCAGACGGTGGCAGATTGTGAGTTAATTGACGCTGGATGTGATGGTGAGCCCTTCACGTGGGTGAGGGACGGACTCAAAGAGAGGTTAGACCATGCCTTGGTTTCTGAGGCGTGGGCGAAGGTGTTTGCGGTTACGACCGTCACACACCTTACTCGATTTGGGTGTGACCATTCACCCCCCGCCGCTCTTCATTTAGGTTCCAGAACATGTGGGTTCGCCACCACTCCTTCCACGACACTGTCAGGGATTCCTGGCTTCAGCCGACTGGGCTCTTCGGGATGCGCAATCTCGAGGCGATGCTCGGCAGACTGCGGCGTCGGTTGAGACAGTGGAACTGGGATGTTTTAGGACACCTTCATCAGCGCCTTGCTGCGGCTCAGAGTGCGCACGCGACGGCTGAGCGGGCCTATGACCTGGACCCCACTCCGGAGAATAGGACTGCCATGCACCGCTGCCACGCCGAGTACCAGCTCCGACTCCTTATGGAGGAGGACTTCTGGAAGCAGAAGGCGGCCGTTCGCTGGGTGGCCGAGGGCGAGCGGAATACTAGGTTCTTCCAGGGCTACGTTACGCAGAAGCGTGCTAAGTCGTACATCCATAGTATCGAGGCTGATGGGTCATCCTTGACCCAGGAGGCTCAGATTCGGGAGTCGGCTGTTGCTCACTTCCAGACCCTCTTCACCTCCGACAGAGGGTCCCTTGTGGCCCCGACTGCTTCTATTTTCCCCACCATCCCTCCTTCGGTCGATCTCATTGGCCTCTGTGACCTCCCGAGTAGGGAGGAGGTTAGGGATGCTTTATTCGGGATTGATCCCAACAGCGTTTCTGGCCCGGATGGTTTCTCCTCCCTCTTCTATCAGGTCTGCTGGGATCTAGTCGAGACTAATGTCGATGAGGCGATGTTGGATTTTTTCTCCGGCCACCGGATGCCGGATTCCTTCACGTCTACCTCTGTCGTCTTGATCCCCAAAAGACCCAACACGAGCTCTTGGTCCGATTAAAGGCCCATCAGCCTGCGTAACGTGACCAACAAGCTCATTTCAAAGATCCTTAACAGCCGTCTTTCCCCTCTTCTCCCCTCACTCATCTCTCCGAACCAGAGTGGATTCGTCAAGGATCGGGTCATTAGTTATAACATCCTTTTGGCCCAGGAGATGATCCACGACATCTCCCGTACGGATTGGAAGAGGGCTCCGAATATCGCACTGAAGCTAGATATGGCTAAGGCGTATGATAGCGTAGAGTGGCCGTTTCTTAGGGAGGCCCTGGCTAGGATGGGATTTCCTGACTGTTGGATCAGTTTTGTCGAGGCGTGTGCGGAGCACTGTACGTTCTCGGTCCTGGTCAATGGCAGCCCCACCGATTTCTTTCCCTCATCTAGAGGCCTTAGACAGGGCGACCCCCTGTCCCCCTCCATTTTCGTCCTTGCGGCGGACTACCTCTCTCGCTGCCTTGACGGTTTCATCCGCGACTTTCCTCATATAACGTATAGCACCCGTGGCTATGGTCCTCTCATCTCTCACCTCTCTTACGCGGATGACATCATCATCTTCACCCGGGCGGATGACGATGGAATGGTCGAGCTCATGCGCCTTTTGGAGCACTATGGCTGAGTTACCGGTCAGCTGGTCAGTGTGCAGAAGAGCACATTCACCCTCTCCTCTTCTAGCGCGGCTAGGTGGGCTCAGCGGGTCCACGACATTACTGGCTTTGCGCGTGGCGACCTTCCGATTACCTATCTTGGCGTCCCTTTATATAAGGGCAACCTCACGAGAGCGCTCTTTGCGGGCGTCAGGCAGAGGATGATCGACAGGATCTCTGGTTGGTCGCATAGACATCTTTCTTTCGGTGGTCGGCTTGCGCTGATCAAGAGCACTCTTAGCTCTCTTTCTATTCACTTGCTTATGGTCCTCGACCCCCCTAGGTCTACTCTTGACGAGATAGACCAGATTATGGCTCGTTATTTCTGGGGTTATGAGGACGATTCTGGGAGGGGGAGACGTACCCACTGGGTGAGTTGGGACTCTATTTGTTGCCCCCTCCCCGAGGGTGATCTTGGCATCCGCCGCCTCAGGGACATTGTTACAGCTTTCTAATACAAGCTGTTGTGGCGCTTCAGGGAAGGAAAGTCGCTTTGGGCTCAGTACCTTCGCGGCAAGTACTGCCCTAGACGTGCCAACCACCCTTGTTGGGTGACGGATGTTGATCATGATAGTAGGCAGTGGCAGGCCTCACTAGGGTTGGTAGGCGCGCCCAGGATCACATTTTCTGGGTTCTGGGCGAGGGCGATGTTAGTTTCTGGGATGAGTGGTGGGTAGGTGATAGACCGTTGCCTAGGGATATGCAGGTGTCGCATTCCCCCTACCTGCTTATGAGCGACCTCTGGACGGACGGGTCATGGGATAGGGGGAAGCTTGATAGGGAGTTGAAGTCTGGTGCGGGTTTTAGTGGACATTTATTAGATAAGATCCAGCAGATCCCTATCTCGGGGGACGGTTCAGATAGCATGAGGTGGAGACTTACATCATTGGGTGTGTTTTCTACTACCTCGGCTTGGGAGCAGATCAGGCTGAGGGATCGGCCTAATCTCCTCTTCGGGGCCATCTGGAGTGACCTTTTCACCCCTACTATTTCGGTGTTCCTTTGGCGCCTCCTCTTGCGCCGGATACCCGTGGATACTGTGCTACACGCGAGGGGGATCTCCTTCCCCTCTCGGTGTGTGTGTTGTTCTGAGACTGGACGCCATGAGACCGAGACCTTTACCCACCTTTTTCTAGAGAGTGAGATTGTGAGGAGAGTGTGGGAACATTTTGCCACCTGGACACATATATCCGTACCTACTACATACAGTTTGTTTGAGCTTCTGAGTTTTTTCTCACAGAGCACACACCTTAGACACGTGGGCTTCCTCATTCCTTGTCTGATCCTTTGGTTCACCTGGACAGAAAGGAATAGTGCGAAGCATAGGGATATTACTTTATGTCTTCTCACGTTGTTTTGCAGGTAGAGAGACACATTTCACTCCTCATCGCATTGGGCAGGCTCACGGCCCGAGACTGGACAGGCTGCACGCTACCATATCGCTAAATGGTGGCCCCACCACCGCCTGTTCGGCACCCTCGGCCTAGAGCCGTTGTTTGGCTTCGACCTGACTCTCCGTGGGTCAAGCTGAACACTGATGGCTAGGCTTGATCCGAGACCATAGCGGCGCCCTCATCACCGCCTTCCACGCGTCCCTTCAGGCCTCCTCAAGCTATGATGCAGAGATTCAGGCATTACATATCGGCCTTCAGATTGCAGTCCACCTTTCTAGCCACATCTGGATCAAGCTAGACGCTGCGGCTGTCGCCACCCTTTTGACCTCGGGCCACTAGGACTCGTGGCAGATTCAGCACCCGCTTATGCGTATTAGAGCTCTAATCTGGTCTGTCCATCACAGGATCACGCACATTTTCCATGAGGGGAACAGACCCGCCGACTATCTTGCCAGCCTTGGCGCCACCATACCAGACACACATACATTTCAGACTGACACTGCTCCACTCCGCCTTCGCACGCTTGTTCGGATGGACCATCTTGGACACCAATCTTTCCGAATTTAGTAGATTAGGTTTTTGCTTTCATTAGTCTAGACATTTACTTCGGGCATCTGTTGGCCCGAAGATCGACTGTGTATGGTAGTTCCTGGTTCTCTTTAGTTTTTCGGTTTTCTTTTTCCTTTTGGTTCTTTTGTTTTTTATTTTGGTAAGTGAGACTCTATAGACTATTGTATCTTGTTCGTTGATATTTTGGGCCCCGATTTTGGGTCCTGATCTATGCACACGTTGGGGATCACTTAGCAGCATCAGAAAACTAACCTAGCAACAAAAAACAACTAACATAGCAGCAAGAAAGAAATAACCTAGCAACAAAAGACAACTAACCTAGCAGCATCAGACAACTAACCTAGCAACAAAAAACAACTAACCTAGCAACAAAAGACAACTAACCTAACAGCAAGAAAAAAATAACCTACCAACTTAAGACAACTAATCTAGCAACAAAACTCAACTAACCTAGCAGCTACAAATAACTAACCTAGCAACAACAAACAACTAACCTAGCAATAAAGCACAACCTAGCAGCATTAGACACGGCTAACCTAGCATCAACAGACAGCAAATGCTCTCACTTCTCTCTAGCTTTCTCTCTCTAAAATTTCCTACCCCTTTTTCGACGGCAACCACCACCATCTCCAGCCCTCCTCAGCCACTAAGCCCGCCGCGCCTCATCCGCCGGCCGCCGGCGGCGGCGGCTCCTCCCCGGCCTCCGGGTTTATATTACTAATGGACACATCCCAGTCCACTTCTCCGGGTTCGGCGTCATCTCTCCCCCAGCCACCGTTCAACCTTACGCCGGAACACATCAAACAACTTTCAGTTCCAGACATCCAAATAGCTTTTATGGAATTTTTGCGCAGTTATCCTCGTCTGGAAGAGGGAGAAATCCGAACCGCTGCTAACGAGGTTTCCGTCGCCGAAGTTCCGGAGCCCCATCGCGAAGAACACAAAAAAGAAAACCCACCCTCCGAGGGTCCCGTCGCCGGCGTTTCGGAGCTTCAACGCGAAGAACACAAAAAGGAAATCTCACCCTCAGTCGACGCAGATATTTCAGGCAACACCACAACCGACATTCATGGCGTCTCTCCGGACATCCCGCTTGCGACGTCAACACGTAAGGAGTCGGTACCGGAAAATTCCAATAACTACCGGCCTCTAAATTTCGGCTCTCTACCGCCGTCAATGCCGCCGGGTACATTAAATCACCCAATAGCGATCTCCCCAAATGGGATCTGTCCACAGGGAGGCGATTCTATGGTGAAGGGAAACCCTCTGCTCCCCCTCCCGCGGGCCAATTCTCTCTTTGCATCTGGGCCACTTCAGGCCCACCAAACCCCATCCCTCATAGCCCACTCCACATCGCAGCCCACTTCCCATGATCATATACCCACAGCAAATAATTTTGGCCTTTCAAAACCCACTACGCAACCAACATCTCTAAACCTCCAGCCCATCTTACAAGATTCATTCCCACAACCCAATTCCCTTAACAATCCCCAGCCCACCACTTATTCTCAGTCCGTCAACAAGCGGCCCCCTCCACAGCCCATTGCTCCTGCTGCCGCCATCATACAGCCCGGCATATCGCAGCTTGCTGCCGACTCCTCGCAGCCGACAATCGCCGGACAACCACCTGCCGGCAACAGCGCCGGCGCCGGCAGCACCACCGGCAACAAGCTCGGCAACTGCAACCCCTCCGGCGTCACCTCTACGGCGGCCGGATTACTTGGCCCCGGGCCTATTTTTCCGGCGACCGCCACCACCTTAGCCACCCTCAATGGAGCTCCACAGGCGGCCCAACCACAAAAGGGCCCTTCCCCGACATCACCGACGGGCAACCCAATGACTCCTATGGCCAATCCCGTCATAACCGAGCATCAACCGGCCACCTCCACGGGCCCACCTTCCTTCCGCGACGCTATCACGGGGAAGAAATACGGCAGCTCGAGCACCCCGAGCCCAACACCGAAAGATTTCCCATTTAACGGGAATTACGAACATGCCTGCGGTACCATCATCCGCTCGGAGAATAACAAAGTGAAGGCCCATTTCACCGACGCCGAATCTGGAGACCTGGCAGGTAAACTAGATAACACCCTGGTATTTAAGTTTTCATATGCTATCCCCGCCCCTCGAGATATATCTGCTGGATTAAGGAAACTGGGTTTTAAGGGTAGTGTTTCATCGAAGTGGTTTAACTTTAACCACCTTTTAGTGTCCTTCCACCTCACTGAGGATTATAATGAGGTCTGGCTTAAGACTTTGATACATTTGTGTGGATGCCCAGCTAGGGTGTTCAAATACTATGTCGGATTTAATCCGAAGACGGAGGCACCGATTGTCCCCGTCTGGTGCCGTCTCCCCGGCCTCCCACCCCACCTCTACGACCGCGCTGCCATCACTACACTTGCTAAGTGCATTGGGCAGCTGATTCGTATCGATGCCCACACGGCCCTTCAGACAAGGGCTAACGTGGTGCGATTCTGTGTTGAGATAGATCTCAGAGCGGAGCTCGTTCATGAGATCGAAATTGAGCAGGGCTCAGAGTCCTTTCTTCAGCGGGTGATATACGAAAAGATCCCCGCGTTCTGCACATTGTGCAGCCATGTGGGTCACATTGCGGCCGATTGCTACATTAGTGGCAATAAGCCACGACCCACGCTTCCGCAGCGCCATCGCGCTGCTCAGCCAGGGCCCTCCACCGGTAGAAGGGACCCCAAGGGAAAGGGCAAAAGCCCTATCCGTACGCCCGAGACCCCGAAAGGGTCTAAGGACAAGGGCAAGGCTGTGTTTGACGCCACTGCCCAAACTGGGAAGGACGCTCATCCTAACCAGCCTAAGCAGTCGGCCATAGTGGGGCCAAAGCCCAAGTCCACGGGCTTTCTCCCTAGACAGACCATCCAGACGGCCTTCAAGGCCAATCACTCGTACTTTGCCGTCCTCTCCCCTCAGGCAGAGGATGAGGACGCTCCGTCCACTAGTCACCATCCTAAGATTTCTGACCTTGCACTCCTTGACGACGATGATCTTCTGGTCGACGATATGGACCAGCCGGAGGCCTCGACCAGGGGTGAGTCCATCCATTTGTCCGATGACAGTGCACGCGACGCTGACCCTCAGACCGTGCGTGCATCCAGTCCGGACCGCGGCCCTCTAGATTTGAGGGCTAGTGCCTCCACCGCTCCCCCCAAAGGGGATGAGTCGGTCCCTCCTCTCTCTCCGGAGATTAGGAGCACGGCTGAGCATATAGCCAGCCCCCACCCTTCTTCTGGAGGCGAGCACATGACTGCCCCGCCGGCTGGACTCCCTCTTTCTCCCATCCCTGAGCAGGTATGCGGTCTTAACCGTGCTCAGCATGATGTCTCCTGCGAGAGCTTCGCGTCTAGTGCCTTTGTGCACCATGACAGACAGGAGACTGCCCCGGATATGGGGCAAGCCGCTAGTGTCGCTCTTGGCCAGATTGCCCAGCCAGACGACACACAGGCCACGAGCGCCATCCGAGGCAGGCAGTATACGAGGACCAGAGCCTCGCAGCGCACGCTGCGGCGGACTGCCTCCCCTGCTATTGGATCATTTCGACATCGGCCTGCTTTACGCAGCGCGACTCAGCCTCGCCACAGGCGGACTATGTCCAGTGGCTCTCGCGACAGTTGATATGTCAGTCACGTCCATTACTTGGAATGGCCGTGGCCTGGCGAACAGGGCTACCCTCTCTCACCTCCATTCTCTGATTCGTGACCACAGACTCGATTTTGTTGGCTTCATTGAGCCAATGATTTGCAACCCTTCGCTTGACTACTACTCGCGTCGCCTTGGTTTTCACTCGGGCGTCGGTAATATGTCGCATAAGATCTTCTTTTTCCACTCGCGTGATTACACTTGTCGGGTCCTCCGTGACACCGATCAGGTGCTTCACGTTGAGCTCTCCGCTGCCCACCTCCCGGAGCCCATCTATCACACCTTGGTCTATGCCAAGTGTACTAGGGTCGGGCGATATGATCTTTGGGACACCCTGCGTGAGACTGCCGAGAGTATGGAGGGATTGCCATGGATGGTTAGTGGTGATTTCAACATCTTTCTGCACCCCGATGAGCGCGTGGGTGGCCGCACGGACAGATCCCGAGAGATGTGGGATTTTGCACAGACTGTGGCGGACTGTGAGTTGCTTGACGCTGGATGCGAGGGTGAACCCTTCACGTGGGTTAGGGACGACCTCAAGGAGAGGCTCGACCGTGCTTTGATCTCTGAAGCGTGGTCGAAGGTGTTTGCGGTCACGACCGTCACGCACCTCACTCGATTTGGGTCCGACCATTCACCCCTCCTCATTAGATGTCGTTTTTCGAGCACTCCACGCCGCGCTTCCTTTAGGTTCCAAAACATGTGGGTTCGTCACCACTCCTTCCACAACACTGTCAGGGATTCCTGGCTTCAGCCGACTGGGCTCTTCGGGATGCGCAATCTCGAGGCGAAGCTCGGCAGACTGCGGCGTCGGTTGAGACAGTGGAACTGGGATGTTTTTGGAAACCTTCATCACCGCCTTACTGCAGCTCAGATTGCGCATGCGTCGGCTGAGCGGGCCTATGACCTGGATCCCACTCCGGAGAATAGGACCGCCATGCACCGCTGCCACGCCGAGTACCAGCTCCGACTCCTTATGGAGGAGGACTTCTGGAAGCAGAAGGCGGCCGTTCGCTGGGTGGCCGAGGGCGAACGGAATACTAGGTTCTTCCAGGGCTATGTTAGGCAGAAGCGCGCTAAGTCGTACATCCATAGTATCGAGGCTGATGGGTCATCCTTGACCCAGGAGGCTCAGATTCGGGAGTCGGCTGTTGCTCACTTCCAGACCCTCTTCACCTCTGACAGAGGGTCCCTCGTGGCCCCGAACGTTTCTTTTTTCCCCACCATCCCTCCTTCGGTCGATCTCATTGGCCTCTGTGAGCTCCCGAGCAGAGAGGAGGTTAGGGATGCTATATTCGGGATTGATCCCAACAGCGTTTCTGGCCCGGATGGTTTCTCCTCTCTCTTCTATCAGGTCTGCTGGGATATTGTCGAGACTGACGTCCAGGAGGCGATGTTGGATTTTTTCTCCGGCCACCGGATGCCGGATTCCTTCACGTCTACCTCTGTCGTCTTGATCCCCAAACGACCCAACCCGAGCTCTTGGTCCGATTACAGGCCCATCAGTCTGTGTAACGTGACCAACAAGCTCATTTCGAAGATTCTTAACGGCCGTCTCGCCCCTCTTCTACCCTCTCTCATCTCTCCGAACCAGAGTGGATTCGTCAAGGATCGGGTCATTAGTGATAATATCCTTTTGGCCCAGGAGATGATCCACGACATCTCCCGAGCGGACTGGAAGCGGGCTCCGAATATCGCGTTGAAGCTAGACATGGCTAAGGCGTATGATAGGGTTGAGTGGCCGTTTCTTAGGGAGGCGTTGGCTAGGATGGGATTCCCTGAGCGTTGGATCAGCTTTGTGGAGGCGTGTGTGGAGCATTGCACGTTCTCGGTCCTGATTAATGGCAGCCCCACCGATTTCTTTCCCTCTTCTAGAGGCCTTAGACAGGGCGACCCTCTTTCCCCTTCCCTTTTCGTCCTTGCGGCGGACTACCTCTCTCGCTGCCTTGACGGCTTCATCCGCGACTCTCCCCACATGACCTATAGCACCCGTGGCTACGGTCCTACCGTCTCTCACCTTTCTTACGCGGATGACATCATTATCTTCACCCGGGCGGATGATGATGGACTGGTCGAGCTCATGCGCCTTTTGGAGCACTATGGCTCGGTCACCGGTCAGCTGGTCAGCGTGCAGAAGAGCACCTTCATCCTTTCATCTGCCACAGTGGACAGGTGGGCTCAGCGGGTCCACGACATTACTGGCTTTGCGCGTGGCGACCTTCCCATTACTTACCTCGGGGTCCCTTTATATAAGGGCAACCTCACGAGAGCGCTCTTTGCGGGCGTCAGACAGAGGATGATCGATAGGATCTCTGGTTGGTCGCATAGATATCTTTCTTTCGGTGGTCGGCTAGCGCTGATCAAGAGCACTCTTAGCTCTCTTCCGATTCATCTGCTTATGGTCCTCGACCCCCCTAGGTCTACTCTTGACGAGATTGACCAGATTATGGCTCGTTATTTCTGGGGTTACGAGGACGGGTCTGGGAGGGGGAGACGTACTCACTGGGTGAGTTGGGACTCCATCTGCCGCCCCCTCCCAGAGGGGGGCCTTGGCATCCGCCGCCTTAGGGACATTGTTACAGCTTTCTCATACAAGCTGTGGTGGCGCTTCAGGGAAGGAAAGTCGCTTTGGGCTCAGTACCTTCACGGCAAGTACTGCCCTAGACGTGCCAACCACCCTTGTTGGGTCACGGCTGTTGATCATGATAGCAGACAGTGGCGGCGCCTCACTAGGGTCGGGAGGCAGGCCCAGGATCACATCTTTTGGGTTTTGGGTAGGGGCGATGTCAGTGTTTGGGACGAGTGGTGGGTAGGTGATAGGCCGTTGTCTAGGGATAGGCAGGTGTCGCATTCCCCCTACCTGCTCGTGAGCGACCTCTGGACGGACAGGTCGTGGGATAGGGGGAAGCTTGATAGGGAGTTGGGGGCTGGTGCGGGTTTTAGCGAGCAGTTATTAGATCAGATCCAGCAGATCCCTATCTCGGGGGACGGTTCAGATAGCATGAGGTGAAGACTTACATCAGCAGGTGTGTTTTCTACTACCTCGGCCTGGGAGCAGATAAGGCTGAGGGATCGGCCTAATCTCCTTTTCGGGGCTATCTGGAGTGACCTTTTTACGCCTACTATTTCGGTATTCCTTTGGCGCCTTCTCTTGCGCCGGATACCCGTCGATACTGTGCTACACGCGAGGGGAATCTCTTTCCCATCCCGGTGTGTGTGCTGTTCTGAGACTGGACGCCATGAGATTGAGACCTTTACCCACCTTTTTCTAGAGAGTGAGATTGTGAGGAGAGTGTGGGAGCATTTTGCCACTTGGACCCATATATCCCTACCCACCACATACAGTTTTTTTGAGCTCCTGAGTTTTTTCTCACAGAGCACACACCTTAGACACGTGGGCTTCCTCATTCCTTGTCTGATCCTTTGGTTCACCTGGACAGAAAGGAATAGTGCGAAGCATAGGGATACTACTTTTATGTTTTCTCACATTGTTTTGCAGGTTGAGAGACACATTTCACTCCTCATCTCATTGGGCAGGTTCACGGCCCGAGACTGGACAGGCTGCACGCCACCGCATCGCTACATGGTGGCCAAACCACCGCCTGTTCGGACTCCTCGGGCCAGAGCTGTTGTTTGGCTTCGACCTGACGCTCCGTGGGTCAAGCTGAACACTGATGGCTCCTTCGATCGCCACACTGGATTTGCCGGAGGAGGAGGCTTGATTCGGGACCATAGCGGCACCCTCATCACCGCCTTTCACGCGTCCATTCAGGCCTCCTCGAGCTACGACGCAGAGATTCAGGCATTACAGATTGGCCTTCAGATAGCTACCCACATCTCTAGTCATATATGGATCGAGCTGGATGCTGCGGCTGTCGCCACCCTCCTGACTTCGGGCCATCAGGGCTCGTGGCAGATTCAGCACCCGCTTCTGCGCATTAGAGATCTACTTCAGTCAGTCCATCACAGGATCACGCACATCTTGCGTGAGGGGAACAGACCGGCTGATTACCTGGCCAGCCTTGGCGCCACCATACCAGGCACACATACATTCCAGACAGACACTGCTCCACTCCGCCTTCGCACTCTTGTACGGATGGACCAGCTTGGATACCCAGCGTTCCGCTTTCACTAGTATAGGATTTCTATTTCCATTAGTATAGACATTTATCTCGGGCATCTGTTAGCCCGAAGATCGACTCTATATTGTAGTTTTTTGTTTTCTTTTTCGTTTTTCGGTTTTTCTTTCTTTCTTTCTTGTCTTTCTTTTGGTTTTGGTTTTGATTCTCAGACTATGTAGACCTTTGTATCTGGTTCGTTGACATTATTGGGCTCCCGTTTTTGGGGCCCTGATCTATGCACAGGTTGGGGATCCAGCCCAATCCCCCGCCCTTCCGGGGCGTTGTTTGATTAAAAAAAAAAAAAAAACCTAGCAACAACAAACAACTAACCTAGCAATAAAGCACAACTAACCTAGCAAGAAAGAAATAACATAACAATAAAAGACAAATGGTCAACGGTCAACATCGGAAGTCAACGCCAGAGTCAACGCCGGAAGTCAACGGTCAACGTCGGAGTCAACGGTCAACGCCGGAGTCAACGGTCAATAGTCATAATAATATTTAAATAATTAAAAATAAAGAATTATTATTTAAATCAAGATCTAAATCTTGTGGCTATGAATGAGTCTCACGTCCTCACTTTAAATAATGGGATGCATTGGAACCAATCCTTATATATATATACATAAAGGTTTGTATTTACTTGAATCACATTGTAGTCAAATCGATTTTTTGAATAAAAAGTTTAAAATGACACCTATTTTGAAATGAATATAATGTAAATTATTATCAGTTACTTGCACCGTACGTGTCGTGTACAAATATTTTATAGATAGGTTTTATGTAATTTTGCCCAATTTAAATTTCATATAATATTTTCAACAAATTAATATAAGCAAATTGTATTACAATATTGCTTCTATATTTTTAATTTATAAATATTCATTAATGAGCATTTCTAATTATAAATATTAGTGAATATTTCTTACTTGAGGATTCGTACTTGTTCTCATAAATCTATATATATATATAATAAGAATTAACATTTTTCAAAAATAGTAAGCAAAAAAATAGGGAATATTAATTGCATTCTATTTTTTGTATGTTTTTTTAATTTTTTTAATAAAAAATCAAGTAGCATTTAATGCTAGCATAAATCATGAGATTTGTTATATAGATGTATATTTACATTTCAAATTTCAAACAAAACATGCCTAAATGTATTTTGAATTTTTTAGGGGAAAAATTTAACAAACACGTTAAAGATTTCATACAATACATATATTTATATATATTATCTTAACATATAGGTTAATTAGTTTAATATCTAAAAAATATATATTTAAACAATATATAAACAAATATAATAATTTGACGTACAATACAGAAAAATATATAAACAATATATTTATATACAAATATAATAAACAATGCAAACAATATATAAACAAACATAATAACTTGTCACGTGTATATTTCGTACAATACATATATTTATATATGGTTTCTTAACATTTAAGTTAATTAGTTTCATATCTAAACAATATATATTTTAGGAACTCAAAGATTCATAACATTACTGACGTCATGTATATTTATAATATATTGTCACGTACATTTTACTACAATTGATAACTTTTTTAAAATTATTTGAATAACTGGAGGTTGATTCGTAATTTGAATTTCAAATTCATTCAAACATTTAAAGGAAAATATTCATAAGCAGATTTTTTTGATACATTTCATTTTATCTCAACTTACATATAATCATTTCCGAATGATTTGTTTCTCATAACATCGGACAGAAATAATAATTGCATAAAATTCAATTATGATTTCGAATTTATATCAAGGATGTTTAATAATTGCATAGAATTTTAAAGATGTTTATTTATTATAAAAAAACAATTAAATTCTAAAAAAATATTTGTGTATATTTTGTAAAATGTTTGTACAAAATATTTTACTTTAAATTTATTTACATAATTTAAATTAATTACATTAATAAATAATATGAACATACATTAAATATTTTAATTATATAAAACAAAACGAAGAAGAAGACTATATCTATAACTTGCATAAATAATAATAATGAAATTATATTACAATAAATTTTATAATAAAATAATATGAGTATTATACGAGGGACAAGATTACATAAAATTGTTATTTTTCTTATATCAAGGAATTATATATATAATAAAATCAAATTTATATTATTTATAAACATGTGAGCGAGATAATATATTAATTAATTTACGGACTTGCGCTACCAGACTCAAGTTTAATGTTCCGACAAAAAATAATGACGTTGATGAAAAGATGTAAAAAGAACTCTATTATTTTTTAGGGGAAAATTTCAATTTTAGTCCCACAGGTATGGGGGGGTGACATTTTTGGTCCCAACGGAATACCTAAAATACAAATGGTCCCGCAGCTTTTAAAAAACGATCAAAAGTAGGACTTTCTACCCTTTTCTGGCCTGGAAATCCACGTCGCACCTACGTGGCTTTTTTTTTTCCACGCTGGCCTCATACGTCTGACGTGGCTGAGTCACCCACACGCCTGGTAATAAAACTAGGGAAAATCAGAAATCTTCCCCCCAAAATTGTTGCCTACCATTAGAACCCTAATCCCCAACCCCAAAAATTGCCCCAACTTCGAGTAAACGATTGAAGTTGCTCAAAATCACAATTGCGCATAAGGCTGAACGCGGATGGTCTTACTCCGTCAAAAATTGCACCGGAATTTGCCTCCTCCCATATATCGTAATTTATCATTTGAGTTTATTTCGATTTTGTGTATTTTGTTCCATTGTTTCGGGATTTCTGGCATTTTCTTGTCTGGTCTGTATATTTGTGTCCATTGATTTATTTGTTTATTTTTTGGGTTTTATAAAAAGATTCTTCAATTTTATTTGTTTATTTTTTTTGTGTTTTATCAAATGTGTTCATGCGGATGTATACACTATTGACCACATTTTGTTTCCCAAAAATTTACAGATCCAACGTCTGATTCTTTCTCATTGGTGATGAATTGGAATGGAAAATTTCAACATTTCCCAACACCAAAATATGAAGGAGGTAAGATTTTTATAGTTGATTATGTCACCCCACAAGAATTGAAATTGTTGGCTATCACTCTTTGGTGCAAACAAGTAGGGATCACTGGAGAGATGGGGTTGTACATGTATAAGAGTAGTGGGTTTTTGTTATTGTGCAGTGACAGAGATCTTAGTAAATTTGTTCAAGATGCTGTTAGAACTAGAGAGATGCATATATATGTTGATTTGATGGATCCTGCTGTTTAACCTAATGAGTCTGGTGAGCCTAGTGAGCCCTCTAAGTCTAATGACCCTAAATCTGCTCCTAAGTCTGTTCCAAATGATCCAAATAAGAAGACATTGGGCTCCATCTGGCTACCATATGAAGAAGCCAAGGGTATAAGTAGGAATAGGATGTTTGTGGGTGAAAATAATTCTGATTCTCATGAATTAAATGATTCTGATTACAACATGAGTACTGAAAATAGTAGTGAAGATGATGATGATTTGTGGGAAGAACATGTTGATGATATGGACAAACATGTCAATGGTTCAGATAATGATGTCAATGGTTCATATAATGATGTCCATGGTTCATATAATGATGTGAATGGTTCAGATAATGATGATGAAGAAGATGATGTGGTTATCCACAGCCCTCAACTAGATGAGTCTAGGGTATCTGATGAAGATTGTGAGCCAAGTGAGCCTGCCTTCAACCCTGCACTTATTTTCAATCCAACATTTGAATTAGGCATGGTTTTTGCTACTAAGGCAGAATTTAAGAAGGCAATTCAGTCTCATGCTATTAGCACAAAAAGAAACTTGAAGTTTACAAGGAATGACAATAGAAGGGTGTATGTTAAGTGTAAGGCTGAGAGCTGCAAATGGAGAATCAATGCTCTTAAGAAACCAGATGAAGAAACTTTCATAATTTCTACTTACTTTCCTGATCACACTTGTCAACCAGAGTTCATTGTGAAGAACTTAAAAAGTAAATGGTTGAGTGAAAAGTATCTTGAAAGTTTTGAGACTGATCCTAAGAGGACTACCAAAGGGTGGAGGGCTGAAGTGATTAAAAATCTTGGAGTTGATGTGTCCAAGCAACAAGCATACAGGGCCAAGAGGAGAGCTTTGAAAGTGATACAAGGTGATCCTTCTGTGCAATTCTCTAAGTTGTGGGACTATTCTGATGAGCTGAGGAAGAACAATCCTGGAAGCACTGTCATCCTTGACACTATCACTTCAAATGGTGAAACCAGATTCAGTAAGTTCTACTGTTGTTTTAATGCTTTGAAAAGGGGATTCAAAAAGGGATGTAGGCCTATAATTGGTGTAGATGGTTGTCATTTGAAGGGACATAATCTAGGTATCTTGCTGACTGCAGTGGGTGTTGATCCCAACAACAATTTATTCCCCATAGCTTATGCTATTATCAGTAGAGAAACAAGAGAGACTTGGTCATGGTTTTTAACCATACTTAAGTCAGACCTAGAGATTGATGCTCATGAGCAAATGACCTTCATGAGTGACAAACAAAAGGGTTTAATACAGGCTTTCAAAGAGGTTTTTCCAAATAGTCCTCATAGTTCTGTGTTAGACACCTGCACTGCAACTTCAAGAATGCAGGTTTCAGGGGCTTAAGTTTTAAGCTAGCATTTTGGGGTGCTGCACAAGCTACTACAGTTGGAGAATTTAAGAGGAGGATGATGGATATGAAAAATCTCAGTCCAGATGCATGGTCATGGTTTCATGATAAAACACTAAGTGAGTGGTCAAAATCACACTTCTCAGGTGTCCCAAAATGTGATATGCTGCTTAAAAATGTCTGTGAGGCTTTCAATTCAAATATCCTTGAGGCAAGAGACAAGCCCATCATCACTTTGCTGGAATGGATTAGAGAGTATCTGATGGTAAGGCTCCAGCATAATAGGGACAGAGCAGCTGCAAAATGGCATGGAAAATTGTGTCCTAAGATACAAAAGATCTTGGACAAACATATAGAGAAGATGGGTGATTGCATTCCAATTAAAGCAGATGATAAAAATTATCAGATTTCTTGCTCTGGTGGAGAACAGTATGTTGTGGCCCTTGATAAAAGAACATATACCTGTAGGGCTTGGGAGTTGAGTGGTATACCTTTCACACATGCTCTTAGAGCCATTATCAACCAAAAAGAAGACCCAGTTGACTTTGTGAGCCATTTTTACTCAGTAGACTCCTACAGACTAGCATATGAATGTGTAATCATGCCAATGAGTGGTGACTCTGTATGGGGGCAGACTTCCTATGTTCCTCCTTTACCCCCCTCTTCATGGTAAGAAAAAAGGCAGAGGCAGACCCACTTCTTTGAGAAGAAGAGAACCTGATGAACCGAGGGGTAAAAGAAAGAGGTCAACTTGTCCATTCAAGCTTAAGAAACAACAAACAACTGTAAGGTGTTCTAAATGTCATGCAACAGGTCACAATGCTCTCAAATGCAAAGTTAAATGTATATTGTCCTTACATTGATTTTCTTACAAAATCATGTATTTGAATTGATTGCTCATTCTAAGAAACTTCTTATAAATATGTATATTGTCTAGGTTACTGCACCAAAACAACAGGAAGCAAATGCAAATGCAAATGCCAATATTCCTTTCAGAAGTGAGAAGTTAAAGGTAAAATTACATCTTTTCTTACAAAAAATATGTATTTCAATTAATTGCTCCTTGTATCAAAAAAGTTATGAATATGTGTGTTGGCTAGGTTACCAAGAAAAACACAGATGGAGTTGGAAAATCTTGTTATGCACCACAGCAACAACAGGAGGTTCATGCAAATGCCAATATTTTACCACCCAGAGCAGATGATTTGATGAATAGTGTCATCTCAGATGAGGAGTTGATGGCACCAATTGATAACTATATTGATATGGACTTCTATGAACATGAGCAGCCTCAGCCACAAGTATATTTCTTACACATGTATTTTGTTTGCTCATTTACAACATTTTTATAACTATTTATATTTTTCAGGTTAACAAACAAAGCAAAAGAGGTGTGGAGAATTCATCTAATGCACCACAACAGAAGAAAAATGCAAATTCACATATTTTACCACCCACCCAAAAGGATCTGATGGATAGTGTGATTTCAGATTAGGAATTGATGGCAGCAGTTGAAAGCCAGGTTGACAGCAACATATATCAATATGTGCAACCTCACAAGCCAGGTCCTTCTCCATTTGAGCAGCTGAAAACGTCCTCAAACCAGCCAACTGTGACTAACCCTCTGTAGACTAGGAACAATATCAGAGCACCCCCACCAATAACAGGAGGATATAACAGACCATTATTCAGTACCATGCCCAACAGCTCGAAGTCAATTGTGGTGGAAGGTGGGAAAAAGTTCATGAACCTCTCTCAAGAAAGCCAAACAAGAGTGCAAATGAAGAAAGGAAAGGGGAAAAAGAAGTGAATACAATGAAAATTTGTGTGTTAGGTTAAGTTATGTGTAAATCTTTTATTATGAAACTTGCTTTGGACATGTTTTGGTTCAGACACAATTGGATGGTTGATGAAATATTTGTTTTGGTTGTCCTGTGGACAAACAGCTTTTGGTGTAGATGTTCTTGGGATTGTGTTTGAATACAATGGCAAGAACTATGTAATGAATTTGGTATTGGTGATATGTGTTTGTGTTTGTGTCATTTATGAAGTTCTCATAATGTTTTTGTATTTGATCTCATAATGCAGTTCTTCTCCTAACGAAAAACAGGTAATCTGCTTTTGTTTTGGTTTAAAGTTTTTTCATAAAACATGTTAAGCATAACAACTTAACAATCAAAATAAAGCTTTAACATTCTCTCATAATATACAAAAATAAACCAAAAGACAGCTTTTGTCATTCCAAATACAACATCTTACATCTTACCAAAAGGTCTTAACATAACATAAATAGGATCCTAACATCTTAACCATCCTCACAAAATACAAAACACAAGAAAAAAGTCTTCACCATCCTACCAATCAAAATGCAAACATCAACATCTTCACTATAGTAAAAGGACACTGAAACATCCTACCATTCAAAAAGATAGTCACTGCAGCATCTTCACTTGGTTCATTCCACTTGGGTTCTCCTTAGCAACTTTGAACTTGGACAATATGGTAAACACCAGTAAAAGAACCAAAATGCAGACAATCTTCTTCAACTTTTTAACCAACTTCACCAAATGTTCATTTTTTAATTTCAGTTTCTCAATCTCAGCTTCTCTTTCATTCATCTTCTTCAACATTTTATCCAACTTGACCAAATGTTCATTTTTTAATTTCAGCTTCTCAATCTCAGCTTCTCTTTCATCCATCTTCCTCAAGAGGCCAGGAATTATCATTTTAGACCTACGGCACATTGGAAGATCTTACCAGTCAAAGAAATCACAGCCTCCATTCTGTGATAGTATAATTTAGAAATCAAGAAAAAGTTTTAATTCTTCACATATGAATAAAATACTTCATTAAATATGCAATTGTATTTAACACCTTACCTCGTAATTCAAGCATGAATGGAATCGCCGCCCGGGGTTGGCGTCCTTCCACGTTGTGCGAATCACCATCCTCCGACCACAACGACATATCCCATCTCCGGTGACAGAAGACATATTTCAACTAGGGTTGAGATTTTACAATTTTGGGAAATTGGGGGAAGAAATATGAGTATGCCCGTTTCTGCGTTCAGCTTCTCCTCAAGTGTGGTTTCGATCAAAACAAATTTCGTGGCGAATTTTGGGCGATTTGTAGCGATTTTGGGCCGATTTGGGGATTAAGGTTCTAATTTGGGGAAATTGAGATTTCAAATGGCCGATCCTTCTGATTTTACTCGTTTTATTTGGTAGGTGTGTGGGTGTCTCAGCCACGTCAGACGTATGAGGCCAGCGTGAAAAAAAAAAGCCACGTAGGTGCGACGTGGATTTCCGGGCCGAAAAAGGGCAGAAAGTCCTACTTTTGATCGTTTTTTAAAAGCTGCGGGACCATTTGTATTTTAGGTATTCTGTTGGGACAAAAATGTCACCCCCCATACCTGTGGGACTAAAATTGAAATTTTCCCTATTTATTAGACCTGAACGAACAAGCCCTATGGTCCACTCATTTAATATATCCCGTGAATCGCACGAGCTACTTAACGGACAAACTCTGTAGAAATGACTCATTTAATACTTATATCTCGTGCATCGCACGGGCTACGTATTAGTTCCAGTAATCCTATCACAGGGTTAAAGTTAGTTAAGATGTGAATGAAGTAATCTTATTTTTAATTAAGGAATGATAAGTTGTTTCCGTGCGACACATTTAATAAATTTATTTTGATATTACTTTCGTAATAGTTTTTTTTTTTTCGTCAAACAATAAACATCCATAACACCAACTCAGATATGAAAAATAAAATAAATTTAATCGTTGAGCATATCCTCCGATGTCCGATCTGATCCTTTCAGCGCCACCCCTAAATTTTTATCGACATTGGACAAACAATAGATAATTCACGTGCCTAGGAAACTTTTATTAGACAATATATTTTACGAATATTCCTCTTTGAAATCAAAGAGACTGACAAAGTAGTCAAAAGAAAGGAGGACGACCAAAATTAATCAAACTCGAAACAGTCAAAGTTCAAAAGTAGTATTTTTAATTACATAGATCCCATCATCCATAATACATAATTAATGGTAATTAGTTCAGTCTTCATAGCCGCACAAAGAGCTTCAAACTTCAGTAATATTGATAATCATCATGAACGATTGTATAGCTGCTCCTCCTGCTTCTTGCTTCTCTATCAGCCTGCGCGCACTCCACAAAATTAATTTACAAAAACATGAATTTATGCAATTAACTTATGAGGCTTTAAAATCTAACTAGTACGAATCCCATGCGATGCACGGGTAAAAAATATTAATTAATATTTATAAATAAAAAATGGATTGAATATGTAGGAGAATGTACCTATATAATTTATTGAAAATATTATTTAAAATATTATTTAAAATTTAATTTGTACAAAATTACATAAAAATGTCTATTTAAAAATAGTACACACCCCGTGCGTTGCACATAATTGATAAAAAATTACATTATATAATTTCAAAATACGTGTCATTTCATAATTTTTATTCAGAAATTCGATTTGACTATATCGTGATTCCATAAAATAATTATTTTGGTAAAATTTTATCATATGTTTAAAAACCTATGTGAATTATAATTATAAATATAAAAATTATATTGTGTAATTAATTAAAATGGTTTTTTTGTAAAAAATATCCAAATCAAATAATTTAAATAGTTGAGTAAAAGCAATCAGTCATAAGATTTTTTATGCCAAAAAAATAAACTCACTTTATCATGCTAAAAAAATGAACAGTGCATTTCACACAAAAACATTTGAAATGTCGTAATAAAAAAGGAATTTCATCGAGACCCACTAATTATACAATAAAAAAATTTGACCATAGTTTTTTCTACAAAAAAAAATATCGATACACGTACATTATATGAAAATATCAGTTCATATTATTTTGTCAAAGTTACGGTAATCTATTATGTTAATTTTATAAGAAAAATTGAAATAAAAATTGAAACCCACGCCTAAACACCAATGTATTAGCATGCACATTACAGAAAAAAGTACATCGTATATTAATTAATTTTTCAACAATTTTCCTACAAAAAAAAAAAAAGAACAGTTATGAAATAGCCTAAATAAATTTGCTCATGTTATACCATATATTGATTAATTTATTTCCTATAGAAACAACCATCAATACCAAAAATAAATTCGTCCACTATATACCATGTATTAATTAATTCACATAATTTGAGTAATTAAGGTATCTTAGAATATGGTTTAATTACTTCCTTAAATAATGAGCCGCAATTACCATATGTGATCATTTGAAATATACCATAAATTGTTAAATTAATTTCTCGAAATAGCAAATAATTTTATGTGGAGGAAAATAGTTACTATTTAAAAAATAATCATACCTTTTTATATATACTAGTACGAATCATGTGCGATGCACGTAAGAGATATTGATTAATATTTATAAATTAAAATTTTTTATTAAATAATATTTATAAATTAAAAAAAATGAATCAATATGTAATACAATGTACCTATATCATTTATTGAAAATGTTATATATAATTTAAATTGTACAAAATTATATAAAAATGTCTATTTAAAATTAGTACACATCTCGTGCATTGCACATAACTGATAATATATTATATTATATTTATTTCAAAATATGTGTCATTTCAAAAATTTTATTCAGAAATTTAATTTGACAATAACGTGATTCCATGGAATAATTATTTTGGTAAAATTTTATCATATTCTAAAAACCTATGTGAATAATAAGTATAAGTATAAAACTTATATTGTTTAATTAATTAAAATAAATTTATTTTTGTATAAAATATCCAAATAAAAAAATTTAAGTAGTTGAGTGAAAACAATCAGTCATAAGATTTTTTATGCCAAAAAAAATCAACAACCTTTATCATGCTAAAAAAATGAACAGTGCATTTCACATAAAAAAAATTATTTGAAATGTCGTAACAAAATGAATTAAATCGAGGTCCAATAATTATACAAAAAAAAAGACCAAAGCATTTTCTATAAAAAAAAATATCGATATATGCACATTATATCAAAATATTAGTTCATGTTATTTTTTTCGGAGTTACGGTAATTTATTATGTTAATTTCATACGAAAAATTGAAATAAAAATTGAAACCCACGCCTAAAAACCAATATATTAGCTTGCACATTATAGAAAAGAATGCAACATATATTGATTAGTTTTCAACAATTTTCCTACAAAAAAAGAGTTATCAAATAACATAAATAAAATTTCTCACTTTATACCATATATTGATTAATTTATTTCCCATAGAAACAACCACCAATACTAGAAATAAATTCATCCACTATATACTATATTATAATTAATTTACATGATTTGAGTAATCAAGGTATCTTAAAATATGGCTTAGTTATCTCCTTAAATGAGCCGTAATTTCAATAAGTGATCATTTGAAATATACCATAAATTGTTAAATTAATTTCTCAAAATAGTAAATAATTTTTTTTTGGAAGGAAATCCACTCTATATATAATTTCAGAAATTAATTTAACAACTTATGGAGGGGATTTCCTTCCAAGCCTAACTCCAAAGCATGAGCTTCGATTTGACATCCATATTGTATATATAAAATAAATATATTATATTTATATTTATAATAATATTAAAATTATTTATTAAAATTAATTAGAAAATAAAATTATTTATCATTTAATGTACGGGTGTTTAATTATTATGATTAAAAAATATAATTTGACAATTTAATTAAAACTCAAAGTAATGTTTTATATAAAATTAAATTATTTTAGTTTTTAAAAAAATAAAAAATTTAATTTTTTACAGAAGTTTTCTAATTCAACATCTGTGTAATACACGGGTATTGTATTAGTAGTTACTATTTAAAAATAATCAAACCTTTATATATATATATATATATATAGAATTTGGATCATATGAGAAAGGGAGTTGGTGTAAGAAATAAGAATGAATCTGAACCATGGGATTAATCATATCAATGGGTATGATGAAGTCAAACTATAGTCAATCATTAATGGCATTCTGGTAATTATTTGATCATAGTGTGGTCAAACATGTGCATTTGACCAATAATTAGGGATAATATAGACATTTTATTCAAACCTAACAACAAGTGGGACCCACCACCCACATTAATACCTCCACAAATATCGTGCCTACCCTTTACCCACCTACCCTCCCTCTCTCTCACCTACAAACTCTCTCCCCCCCCACCTGCACACACACAAAACTCACATACAGTTTCGCAAATGGCCACCGACCACCCACCTGCTGCCACCAGACCCCGTCTGCCGCCACCATCTACCCGCCGCAGCCATGGTCGCCGTCGTCCTTCATCTACAATAGCCTCCATCGATGTCCTTTCTGCCGTGCCGGAGTTCTGCCGCCATAACAGCCTCCGTCGCTGATGCCGCCATCTCGCAGCAGCGATCTCAGGCCCCGCCGCCGCCATCGGAGCATCCCAGTCGCAGATCGTGTCCGTCGTCAGCCCAGAATGTCGCTGGATCCATCTTCGTCACCAACACAAATTCAGCGGCCATCGACCCAGAGACCGCCACCGCCGTCAGCTACAGTCGCCACCGTCAATTTGATTTCGCCGTCGACAGGATATGATATGCCGGCACCCACGCGTTAGCTCGACCTCTCATCCGCCTTCGTCAAATGAAGAGCACCTGAAGCCCTAACCCCCAAATCCACTCTCTTGTTAATTGAAAATTATATCGGAGATGTTATGGGATTCTGTGAAGACATCTGTGAGAGAGCAGATGTGCCGGGAGTCTGTGAAACGGGGCAAGAGCGCGAGAATTGAAGGGCTTGTTTGAGGAATTGACTGTATTTTGAAGGGCTGCTTGTTGAGAATTGAATACATTTCAAGGACTTGTTTGCAATTTTATAAGTTTAATATATTACAATTTAGGTCTTAGGTCAAATTTGCAATTAATGAAAAAATAATTAGTATTTTAATCCTTTTATATTTTATTTGCTGAAAATAAAATGATAGTTTGCTTAAAGATATAAAAAATAGTAATATATTTTTTTTATATATATTAGACGTTCGGTAAATTCTATTATTTAAATAAAAAACGACATCGTACGAAATACCTGTGTTTTAAGAAATGAAAATAATAATAATCAAATTGGAATATATTGAACAATAAAAAAATAGAATTTATATGGTGCAACATGTTGTGTTATAAGATGCAACATATTACTGTATAAAGTGCAACATATTAATTTTGGTACGTTAGCATTTTTATGTTTTTTTAGATAGATGATATGATAAAGTGCAAAGTATTGTTTTATAAAGTGCGATATTCCGTTATATAAAGTGCACTATCTAATTTATACATTCTCATATAAATTATGTATAAATTATGTGTATAATTTACATTGAATTAACCTAAATAATTAAAATAGATTTTTAATTATTATTATTTTTATTATAATTTATTTATTATTACCAAATATTTTTATATTATTGTGTATATTATAAAATACGTTTTATATTTTATTATTTATATTTAATAATTTATAATATTGATAGTTGAAAATATAATAAAAAAATATCAAAATCTATAAAGTGCAATCGAGCAGACAATAATGTGCAATCCATCTAACATTATTGTGCAATCAACCGATCGAGTATTTTTTATGTGTTTCAAATTTATAAAATTCAATAACGTATATTTCAATTATAATTATTTTTTGCATTTATCAATTTTTTTATATCGTAAAAAATATATTTAGTATTTATATTTTTTATTTAATATTTTATATTATGGTTTGTTAATGAATAAATAATACATATAACTAAAATTTTAAAAGTAAATTGAAATCGAACTAATGTGCATTATTTTCATGCGGTGTCATTACCCGAAAATACATTATTATGCTAATGTGCATCTTTGAATGAGTTAATGTGCAATTAGTCTTATACTAATGTGCATTCGCCATAACGTTATTTTTTAATATGAATATTCGTACACGTATTATACAATATACTCATCAATATTTTGGATTTATCATATTTAGATATCCATACGAAATATCATGTATTTTATTTACCAATATTTTTATTTTATAAATTTTTCATAAATTACATATTCTACCCATGTATTTCGAATTGTTAATAAAAAAAATTAATTTGTGAAGTTAAAACATATGAATTGTAATTCAAAATTTGAAATTTTTAGGTTGATAATGAAAAACAATGATTTGTTAATTTTTTTTCTTTCAATTAAAAGCTATTGAGATTTGAACACAATGAACATTGGGATTAAAAACTATTTTGTCCTAACAATTAAAAACTGCACATTGAGATTAAAAACTACATTGAGATTAAACACTATTTTGTCCTTTCAATTAAAAACTGCACATTGAGATTTGGAAAAATAAAGTGCAAAACTACACATTGAGATTTGAAAATATAAAGTGCACCAGGTTGCTCAGCAACACACAAATCGAGCACCAATTAAAAAATGAAAAGAAACTGTACACAAAATTAAAAATGGAAAATTGAAAGTTTATATAATTTCAAATTTAGCATAGGGGCAAAAATTGAAATATGATCAAATTTTTTAAAATTGCCAATAAGCCCTTACACATTATCAAATTTTCAAAAAATCCCTAAATTGATGTTCGGTCTATTTTCCGGCGAGTTGGCCTTTCCCAAGGTTTTTCCGGCGAGTCGGCCTTACACATTAACATCGTTGTGTGTGTGTGTGTGTGTATTTTCCGGTGGGAGTGTCGACTGCCATTAGGACGTGATTTCCCGATCAAAGCTTCAGTTTTTCAGGACGTCGGCGTCGTGTTCCGAGCGTACGGCAGCGCATGCGGCGGCTGCGAGCGTCAGTGGCGAGCTGCTCAGACAGTCGCGGCGGTTCTGTGCGGGGTGGTCGGAAGTACGGCGTGAGTTTTCCGGTCGACTTTAGTTTTTCAGGACGTCAGTGTCGGGCTCTGAACGTACGTCAACGTATGCGACGTCTGCGATCGCCGGCGGCGCGGCGCGGCGCTGTGGGGCGTTTAGCCGGAGGAATAAGAAGATGTGGCCGGGAATATGACGGAGGATGATTTTCTGGCGTGAATCGGCGATATAGGACTTGATGGCGGCGGCACAAGGCGGTGGAACGACGGCGGCGGCGCCTCTCGAGGAGGCGGACGGAAGATAGTGGACTGTGACTGTGTGTGTTGCATAAGTTTGTGTAATTGTGAGAGAGAGAGTGACGGGAGAGATAATGGTGTGAGAGATGGGTTGTTGGGGTTGGTGGCAGTTGGGAGTGGGGCCACCTGGTTGATTATGGTGTTAAATTTACTGTAATACCCTTAATGAAAATATATTTTGGTATTTTTATAATCCGTTGGATCATGCGATCTAAGGGCTACGATGTATTCTTATTTCTTTCACTAAGCACCATTCTCACCGGAGCGTGACCCTATATATATATATATAGAGAGAGAGAAGGGATCATATGAGAATGGTAGATAGTGAAAGAAATAAGAATGATTTTGGATCATTAAATCCATCAAGTCAATGGACATGATCAAGTCAATATTAATAATAACAGTCAAATATTCCATGGCAGTCTTGTAAATATGTGGTCTTATCATAGTCAAATATAAGCATTACCCCACTTAGTAGGGACAAATTAGATATTACACATCATTTATCAATCACTTGTGGGCCCCAGACACAACACGTTACCCATCTCTTTCCCTCTTTCCCTCTCTCACACACTAACACACACGCACTCAACCCACCCACACACACAGTGACACCCCCGGCCGCCGACTGCCTCATCAACTCTCCCGCCGCCGCCGGACGTCCTCAACAGCCTTCCCGCCGTCAACGGACTTCCTCGTCGGACTTTCCGCCGCCGCCGGACTTCATCATCATCCTTCCAGCTGCCGTCGGAGTTCTTCATTAGCCTCCCCATTGCTGCTTACACCACATCGTCGATCCCTTCGCTGGCCCCTGCCAGAATCAGCCCCACCACCGCCTCGTCTTCACCGCTTGTGAGTCTCCCGCGGAAATCGGAAATCGCTCCAATCTTGGAGCCGACGAATTAAACCCCAAATTTCACCGGCAACCGGAAATCAATATTCAGCCGTCAATTCCGTCATCGCCACCACCGTCAGACGAGAAGTACGCAGGAACTCCGACGTTTCATCCCGAAGTCTGGAAATTCAGATGGATGAGCAAGAAAGGGGATATACACGGGGAAGAAAGCAGACCTGGGGGTTTGATTGTTGGAATGGCAGAACATAATTGAGTGCCTGGCCCTTCTCACTATAAGAAGACTGTCCCTGAGGTTGAGCTGCGTTTTTCTTTGTTTTCCTCATAATCTCAAAAATTGATTTGTGCTAGTTCTTGTGACCAGGAAACTCTGTCTCTCTCTCTCGCATTGATTGTATGTGTTGGCTTTTATTAGTCCTATTTTGGGAATTATGATCACAAGGCCCTTATTTGTAATGTTTGAAAAATATATAAGAACATATTATTTTTTTTACATAGTTCGATCGATTCCGTCATTTTAAAAAATAAAATTGACATCGAACCAAAATAACCGAAATTTTAAATGCACCAAATGGATAGTCAAACTAAAATATAAATTTTGTATCCAAATTTTTAGTCTGGTTGGTTTCGATCGTTATAGTGCAATATGTCACTCGCTAAGGTGCAATTCGTTTAATACTAATGTGCACTCGAAGTACGATTATTTTTTTAATTATTTGTCACAATCCAGAGTAAGACTGAAATAATTGGTTTATTTGACATAATTAATTGATTTATTTAATTAAATTAATCGAATTATCCTAAATAATCAAAATAATTTGTAATTTATATTACAATTATATTTAATATGTTAATAATTTTACTTATTATTCTCATATTATTTTTGGTTGAAAATTTGTGAGTCCGGTCGGTTTCGATCTCTATGTGCAATGTGTTAGTCGTGATAAAGTGCAATTTATTGTTTTGTAAAGTGCAATGTACTGTTTTATAAAGTGCAACGTGATGATTTATAAAATTTAACTACTGTAGTTTTCATATATTATCATACTTGTGTTTTGTGTGGATAATGATGTGATTGATTTTAAAGTATTTTGTTTATCTGTTTTTTAGATTTACGTTGTGCGGTGTGTTGATAGGAGTTGTCGACGTTAATTGTCTATTGTAGTGATAAAGTGCAACGTGTTGTTTTATAATGTGCAATCTGTTGTTTTATAAAGTGTATCATACTGATATATAGAGTGCACTACTTTATATGCTCACATATAAATTATGTATTCTTGAAAACTATACTTTTTTAGATATAATTGTACATCTAACTAACGAAAATAATTGAAATAATTTATTATAAAAGTATATTTATTATTTTTTTTTTGTGCAAATCAAAATGAAATCGAACAGTTATTTTTTTTGGTTAATCAAATTTACCTAAATAATCAAACTTATTATTTATATTATATAAATATATTAAGTATGTTAATATGTCTATGCAATATTTTATATTATTTTTTATGCTAATTCAACTTGAAATTGAGCCGAAATAATTGAGTTAATTTGTTGGTTAATCAAATTAACCTAAATAATCAAACTAATTTATTATTTATATTATAAATACCTAAAATGTATATAAATATATATATATATATATATTTGTAACAAAATAATTTTTTTTTATATAGTTCGATCGGTTTATTTATAGTAAACAATAAAGTCGACATCGCACCAAGATAACAAAAAATTTTAAAAGTAAACACAAATAATCGAAGCAAAACATACAGTTCGAACCCAAAACTTTGTGTGTCCGTTTTGATTGCTATAGTGCAATCTGATAGTCACTAATGTGCAATTCGTGTAACATTAATGTGCACTCGAAGCGCAACTATTTGTATAAAAATAAATTTAGTATTTTAATATTTTTATTTAATATTTATATTATTTGTGGTTGAAAAAATATGATATATAGATATGTATAAAAGTATAAAAATATATATATAAATAATACCTTTTATATATTTTAAATAAATTACAAATTTGATTCATGGGTTAAATCGAACTATATCAAAACTCTTGAAATTTTAGTTAAATTATAAATTTGACCCTAAGAACTAAATTATAATTTAAATAAAATTAATGATATTGCAATTTAAACCCTTGAGGCCTTGAGACTTATTCGAAATGAAAATCTCAGATCTGCTCTCCTTCCCAAATTCTTCGCTAGCCAAAGACGATCCGCCCGACTCTTCTCAGAAAATTGTTGATCTTGTATTCATCGAATTTTGGCCGTTATCTTTCTGTTCTTGCCGACATTAACTGAGATCAACGGCGGCGTCGGTGAGTTTCTCCATGGGTGGCCGAATTTCAGCCTCCAGAGGTAGAAGGCGGCGTTGATTGGAGCAGTAATCGGAGTTTTGGGGGCGGTGGGCGGAGGAGAAGACGCGGTTTCCGGCGGCGGCTTTGATTGGAGAGGGTAAGGGACAAGATGCGATTTTCTGGCGGGCGGAGTGGCCCCTGATGAGCGCCAGGTGCGGCGATGGAGTTTGCGGCCGCCGGAGAAGTCGGGGAATGGCGGATCCGGGTTGGGTTGGATGGCGGTCGACGGTGTTGGATGGTACTATGTGTATTTGTGTCTGTGTGTGCAGGGAGAGAGGGCGGAGTTGGTGGAGGTTCAGCTGGAACTTCAGTCGTGCTCGTCGCGGAGGGTGGCGGAGGTGGTCGGCGGGACAGTGAAGACGGCGATTGTCGGTGGTTGGATGAGTCCGGCGGCGGTAAGTGGCTGTGTATGTGGTAGCCGGCGGAGGGGACGGGCCGTGACTTTGTGTGTGTACAGCGTATGTATAAGTCGTGTGTGTGTGTGTGGGTGGGTCATGTGTTTGTGTGTGTGCCGGTCGCCGGTGTAGTGTGTGTGAGTGTGTGTGTGTGTGTGTGCGTAGGTCGCCGGTGTAGTGTGTGTGAGTGTGTGCGCAGAGTAGTATGTGTGAGTGCGTGAGAGAGATGGAGAATGTGGGGTATGTGTCACGTGTGTGCGTGTGCGTGTGACAGAGCTGGTGGTGGGTTTGATAGTGGGGCCTGGGTAGTTGACAAAATGTCTAAAATATCCTTAATGAACATATAATATTGACTTTCTATTTCACCGGTAGATCATCCGATCTAATGGCTCTGATTTATTCTTATTTCTTTCATTGAGAACCATTCTCACCGGAGCGCGACCCTATATATATATATATATATATGTATAGCTATAGATAAGTTATTTTAATTTGTGAAGTATTTCCTTCCCTTAATTTCGGTCCGCAAATGGTAAATCTAATCAATAAATAAATAAATAAATAAAAATGGTAAGCATGTATGGCATCACTTTATAGTTAATTTATAATAGCTGCATATTTCATTAAATATTTCAGGTCTTATATGTAAGTTTTAACTACTAAAGAATTGTACTATCAGTTTCCAGAACCAAATTCTGTAGTAGTTAAAACTTATATATAGGACCTAAAATATTCTAGGTCTTATATGTAAGTTTTAACTACTAAAGAATTGTACTATCAGCTTCCAAAACCAAATTCTGTAGTAGTTAAAACTTATATATAGGACCCAAAATAGTTAATGAAATATGCAACAATTATAAATTAACTAATAAAGTCATGCCATACATGCTTACGGCATTTCTAATACTAATTCTGATAATTCTATAACTTGGTCCTGTAGTTCTAAATAGCTAGGTGACACATGAATTTGACCATCTAAAGAGTATTTTGTTATTTTTTGGCACCAAATCTTTGAAAATTCCTTACTACTTAATCTATATATGTAACTGTAGGCTATTCAATTATTGTGNGGGTTGGTTGAGCCTAGGGATGGCTTTGCAATTGGTATCTCTTTTCCCCTTCTCTTTTGGTATTATTTATTTATATCTTTTTTTTTTTTTTTCGAAACGATAGATGTATTATATAAATGGGCACAAATGTGCAAAAGTACATCCACCAGCTGAATACAGACAACCAACAGCCGAATAAAATGGGAAGACAGGTCAAAAGACCGCCTAGAACCGACCTTAATAGGGTAATACTAATATTCTAGAACACAAAACACAACCGACCCTAAACGCTCCCAAAGGGAGAATGAAAAGAACAAAAGAAAAAGAAAAAGAAACGGCCCCAACAGGGTAATGTCCGAGTGTGGGATCCCAACAGGATAATAAGGTCACACTCGAGCTCACAGAGGCCAACGGCCCAAACTAAAAACACAAGACGGAACAAACAAACAAAACAAATCAAAAGCAAAACACTACAAAGAACACAAAACAGAAACAACCCTCCCTCAGCAGAGACATCCGAGATTGACAACAGACAAAGCCGACTCCGAGGAGAGACCCAAAGCACCGGAACCTCGCCCCAGCCTAAAGCCTAGCAAGACGAAGACCCGAGCCCCAAAAACAATCCGAAAATTCAACCCGCACTCCAGCCGTAGGAAGTCACAACCGCCCCTCAACCAGCTAATACCACTAGCCTAGTCCGACACCTCCCCGAAATCGTCTAACACCACTAGCCGATTCCAGAGACTGTCGGCCTCCCTCGGCCACAAAGTCAGCGACACAAGGGAGGTAAGGGGTACGGAGCAACCCAGCGTGGCCACTCCGACACAGCCCGAACGGACGACCGGCTCACCTCCCAGCCCCAAAGACGAACCACTTCCCATCTCCTCAGCTTCACCAAAATACCTGCGACCGAAAGTCGCGAGTCAACTGGCAGAAACCAAAGAACTGCAGAGAAGCCGCCGCTGAACCTGGAGAGAAGAGACATCCCGACACAGCCACGACGCAGCGACCCCAGCCACGACCACCCGCCGGCGCCGCGCTACACCGATCACCAACACCCCGACATCCCGACCGCCATCGCAGAGAACAGGGATTCTGACGAAGAATCGGCCAGAATCCCACGGCGTGCGACAATCGATGAGACCCAGCGCCATGGACTACCGGCGGAGCACCGTCCACCGGCAAACTCTGACGGCAGCTAAGGGAGGCAAACCGGCAATTTTGTTAGGGTTTTGTTGATTTGGGAAAAAGGGGTAAGAGAAGCGAGAAGGGTTTTTAATTATTGCGGTTAGTATACCTTTCCTTTTCAAACCATTTTGAACTTAATAAGGCAATTTATTATTAATTAAGTTTCATCATATTCTATTCATTACTAGTAATCAACCTGTGCATTTGAACAGAGAAGAATACTTTAAAAAGATAACAATATTAAAAAAATAAAAATAAATCATAATTTAATTCATGAAAAAAAATATGAATTAAGAAAATAATTTTCAAAATTGATTTTGATCAAGTAATTGCTATGGAAGAGCTGTGACAACCATTTTCTTTATTCTAATACACCCGGCCATTTTCATGAGTGGGTGAATTAAAATTTAAGTACAGTTTTGTAACTCTCTTAATTGGTTTATGCTCATAATTTATGGCATTCAAGCAAGTTATTTTGTAACCTAAAAATGAAATTGAATGCTGAAAATTTTGGAGGGAGAATAAAATTTAATGCATGAGAATAAAATAAATGCTTTGTTGCTCCTTTATATATATATATATATATATATAGATTCTATATTACAATAGTTATTACTAAAACCAACTAATTGTAATTCAACACTAAATGGTATATGTAAGTTACATAATCATCTAAAAATTATACTACATTTTTGTCAAGCTATTAATTCTAAAAGTAATATTAGTTTTTTAATTATATAATTAATTTAATGGCATGAAAAAACCCCTGAAACAATTCCTCATAACTATTATTGTTTCAATATTTTTCTTGGTAATTAATTGGTCATGATCTATCAATCTAACAAAAAATGTGCTATGTGTTACATTTTATGCAATATATAGATTCTTTTGTTAAATATTTATATTTATATTGTTCATTTATTAATAATCAAATTTAAAAAATGTGATATATACATTATCTATTTTATAATTTGAATATTATAAATACCCTTATCCACACATCGAACAAGAGGAAAGTTGACCAGCGAACTTCCAGGTAGCACAACCGAACCCGATTATTGCAATTGCTCAGGATACCCTTTTTAGCTTCTAGGGTCTATTTCTTAGCTCAAGATCCCCGATAGGGCGGTGGTCGGAGAGCAGGTCTTATGAGGGTCCGTTCCCGCTGACGTTCATATATTATCTTATATAAGATAAGCGGATTGGTGTGGAACTAGGGAGTGGAACTGTAAACCTCGGTAGGGCTAAAGGGAGGGTGCTGGTGTTACACAACATCGCACACCCTAGTATGCTCGAAAACCCTCCCGTCACCCTCGCTCCGGTCATGACCACGGTCGACCCAGGCGTCGATCCGCCGGGCATCGCTGCCACGGAATTCCCCACAATTGGACAATCCCTTGCTCCAGCCCCCAAACGCTCTAGACTCCTCCTAGTAACCCTCCCCGAAATCCATGGAGGTGCTCTTGAAGGCATGGCGTGCTTTCATTACACGCGAGTCAATTTACACCAGTTTTTCTGTTCGGCCGCGCACTCTTCTATAGCCTACCCATAGGGAGGGAGACCAAATGCTCTCAGGGTCGACATTGGCTTTGGTGAGTGATCCACACTCCAACCATGCTCAACACTACAACCCCGCACAACAGACAAAACATTATGTTGGACTTTAGTCTCCAATACAGCGAGTTCCACTTTTTTTTTGGCATTGGTTCACGACTGCGCTTTCCAAGGTAATAGTTTATAATAGTTTGTTAATTTATATAAATCTGTGCATGTGCACAAGATCAACTAATCAGGCTGATTCTACGCCTTCTTCTTTATACCATCTTCTGCTCACCTACATGTGCATGTACTAAATTGCCCCACATATTTTGTAATTTTACATTTTTGTCATTCCAACATTATCTAATGTCACATATTAGAGCCAAATTATGGAGTAGTCAAAACTTGTATATAGGACTTAATTAAAAAATACATTATATTCCAGTTAATGAATGCATAAACAAGGAAGATAGTTAAAATTACCCTAGCAATTAGCCTCTCAAAGGCTTCTGGCCCATTTTCTTCTATGTATTTCTCAGCAGCAGTCAGGACATCATCAGGCTTGCCGAAATTGTCCTCTTTCATTCCTTGGAAAATACCACAATTTAACTTGTGGGTTTTTGTAAAATGGCCTTATAAAATGCTCGTACACATAAGCTGCCCCGTTGAAATCGGGCAGTACCAACCAACACACACCAATTAGCTTTGCGTACGACCAAATTGCAAACCTTATCACCATCACAATCAAATAATTTTGATCAACAATTCCCATGCATTATATATTCTGTTTCTTTATTTATTTCAAGCTATATAAGAGTTGCATAAATAAATTTATATATTGCAATGGATAAGCATAACTGGCCATAACTATTGGATAGTGTTGGAAGTGCTCATGCAAATAATTCAGCTCATATGATGACCATGCAAAATGGAGCACTCTCATGCACAAGGACGAGCAGATATAACAAGTGTGGTGAACAAGGAAAAGATTCCTCTCATGTCATGCATGATGCATGCACGACATCAGCCAATCAGAGGCGGAGGGACATGTATTTTGTCCTGGGTTGTAGCCTGGGTAAGCCATCTGCATATACATATTGCAAATACAAATTGCTTTTTTACTCAAACCATATTTATAATGTATTAGAAAAAACCACATATTGTTAGTATAAAATTTATTGGCCTTTCTTATATTTTAGCCTAAGTTCAAATAGTTATATCCAAAGTATATCTATAAATCTAAAACATCATGTAATAATCACCTCAAATTAATATTGATGTCAATTTTTGATTTTGTTTCGTTTTAATTTTACTGTTTGAATGTTTACGTTTTGGGCTTATTTTTTTATTTGATAATAAAAGAATGTGGTTTTAATAGCTTAGTTTATCTAAACTTTGCTCATTTTAGTTTCCTTATTTATTTTGATATGTGAATATATTTATAATGAAAAGCTTCTTGAACATACACTTAAATAGATATGGTGTTAGGCAGTCATACTATCTAAAAAAATCGTACTTATATTATACACAATGTTATATATACTTTTCTACAATGTAATTTAAAGTATGTCATTTGAGTGTGACTATATGTAAATTCTCTCGGGTGAGTGTCGATTTCTCTCGGGTGGGAGTTCAATCTGTTGTTTGCGAGTCGATCTTGTGATATCGCCAGTGTTTGGTAGTGTGGGGATTTTTCTAGGGTCTGTTATCGAGGGTTAAGTAAGGCTCGTGGCCCTGTGTAGGGTTTTGGGGGCTTCCCATTTCATTGGGCTCTGATGGGTGACAATCCACCTGGGGATACATCAAGGGGTTATGTGGAGGAGGGAGTGATGCGAAAGCTTCTCAATATGTCCTTATCTGCTACGGAAGCTGGAGAAGTGGAACTCAAGGAAGACGATATTAAGTCTAGTGAAGAGAAATGCAGGCGTAGTCTATTTGGTAAGATTGTAGGGGATAGACACGCAGGTTTGTTGGGTATTAAGAGGACGATGGGCCTTATTTGGAGAATGCAGAACTCAATGGAGGTCAAGGAAATCAGTGACAACTTCTTTCAGTTCATTTTCCTATCCCAAGATGATATGAAGAAAGTGGGGTCAGGGAATAACTGGATGTATGAAAATCAATATCTGATATTGAAAGAGTGGTTCCCAGGTCTGCATAGGAGGCATAGTTGCTTTGAGAAAATCAATTTATGGGTGCAAATTATTAATGTACCTTTAAATTGGATGAGTACAGACGTTGGTGTTAAGATAGGTCAAATTTTTAAAAAGGTTAAGAATTCCATTGTCTGTAAAGTAGCGGGAGATGTGGGCAGCTTCATCAAAATCCTGGTTGCAATTGACATAAATAAATCTATTCCTCGATGTACTTCAGTCAAATTGGGGAACGAGAAAGTTATGGTTGCTTTCAGGTATGAGAAACTCGTGAATTTGTGCTATTATTGTGGTATGATTGGTCATTTAGAAAGAAATTGTAAGAAGAGGGAAGAAGACTTTGAAAATAACTGTGTGATAGAAGGACAATATGGTGACTGGATGAAGGTCACTGAAACATTTGGTGGGGGCAGGAGCTCTTTTAGTGCTCACTCTGAGGAGAAGGACACCAACCCTAAATCTAAGGTCAATCAAGATTCAAGGGTATCTGATAACTTGACACCTGTAATGGCTCATACTGGTAATGCTCAGAGTCCTGGCCTCATGGAAAACAGACTCCAATCCATAGATCCCAAATTAGCAACCAGCTAAGAAGTGGACATGACAGTGACCCAACAAACTGGTGCAGAATTGAAATCGGTGGGAAGGGAGTTAATTGCTGAGAGGGATATTGGGGTGCTAATGGAAATTGAAGAACCCCAACAAGGTGTGGAGATTAGCCAAGTAGAGACAGTGGCACATGAGTGTTCTTATAATCTGAGGAAGAGACCTGTCTCTATGTGGAAGAGGAAAACACCAGCCAAGTCTAGCAAATACCAGGGTGTTGTGGTCTCAGAGGGAATCAATCTTCATAGCCAATTGAAAAGAAGTAGAGACCTGGTTATTCATGAGGGTCTGCAAAGAAGGAAGGAAGGGGAACCCAGTGACAAAAAACAGAAAGGGATCAATGTCCAATATTTGGTGGAGAAGGCCAGCCACAATTGGCCCCAATGTGATCAATGAAGGCCATGGTGTGGAACTGTAGAGGACTGGGTGGGCCCTCTACAGTGTCCCAGATCAAGGATTCCAGAAGAATCCACCACCCAAATATTATATTCTTATCTAAACAAAGAAAAATAGAGTATTTACTACTACTGTGTGCAGGAAACTTGGCTTTCAATCCAGGTGGCACTTGGTGGATCCAATTGGCTCCAGAGGTGGATTGCTGTTGCTCTGGGACTCTCAGATGAAAGTGAACCAAATCTTGGGAAATGATTTTTGTGTGCAAGTGGAGGTTAAAGGGGCTGGGATTGAAGATTGGTGTTGGATGGTGTTTTTGTATATGAGCACTGACAGAAAGGAGAGATGTAGACAATGGGAATTCCTAGAGCAGAGGAGAAGTGGTTGGGGTGAAGGGTGGGTGATTGCAGGGGATTGGAATAATTTGGTGTCAAATGAAGAGAAGAGAGGTGGTCTGACTAGGAGTCCATGTAGCTTTGTGGGTTTCCAGGAATTTATCAATAACATGGAGATGCAAGAAGTTGCTCAAAAGGGATCCTTTTTCACCTGGGGTAATAATAGAGCTGGGGATGGCTATGTTGAACAGAGACTGGACAAAATTTTTGCCTCTTTGGATTGGTTGGCTCGATTTCGTAGGATGGAGGCCTCAAATTACTTTAGATCTGCCTCAGACCACAATGTGTTGCTGTTTGATACTGAACAAGAGCTGCATAAAAGGCATAAGAGATTCCAATTTAATAGTGGCTGGGTGGAGATGGAGGGAATTTCGGAGGCTGTTAGAGAAGGGTGGCAGATATGTGTGGATGGCTCAGAATTATTCCAGGTGCATCAGAAGATTAAGCATACTAGAATGGCTTTACTTGCCTGGCACAAACCACACCACAGGAATCAAGAACGGATTATCCAAGTCCTGTCTGAGAAGATGGCTGCTATGAGGAATGAAGGGAAGGATAGAGACTGTGAACAGTGGGGAGCTGTGAAAAGTGACCTAGACAATGCCCATCATGAGGAAGAACAGTATTGGAGGAGCAAGTCCAGAGCCCTGTGGCTCAAAGTTGGGGATTGCAATTCTAAGTACTTCCATGCCTTTACCTCTCAGAGAAGACATGTTAACTCAATCACAAAGCTTACCAGCTGCTTAGGGGAGGTGTTTACCACTCAAGAGGCCATTTAAAATCACATCTCTAATTTTTATTCTGAGTTGTTTGCTTCAGAAGGTTCAAGGGGGGGTGAGGAGCTGCTTCAACATATTCCTTTTTCTATTTCTGATGCTGTTAATTCTGATTTGGTGAAAGCTGTATCAGAGGAGGAAATTAAAGCTGTGGTGTTCAGTTTAGCCCCTAAGAAGGCACCTGGTGATGATGGTATGACAGCTATCTTCTTTCAAAAATTCTGGCACATTATTAAAGATGATGTTTGTAGAGCTATTTGCAGCTTTTTCTCATCTGGCCATATGTTGAAAAATTTGAAGCATACTATTATCACTCTGATCCCTAAATGCATGTATCTTGAAACTCTGAAAAATTATAGACCCATCAGTCTATGTGGGGTGCTGTATAAGATTATTGCCAAACTGTTGGCTGATAGGTTGAAGCCTTGTCTGGAGGTGTGTGTTAGTAATGCTCAAACTGCTTTTGTGCCTGGTAGACTCTTGCTTGATAATGTGGTTATTGCACATGAAATTTTCCATTATCTCCATAGACATAGTTCTGGACCCCATGTGTTTATGGCTCTCAAATTGGATATGGAGAAGGCTTATGACAGGGTTGAATGGGAGAGTATTAGGAGAGTGATGGGAAAGATGGAGTTTCATTTTATAATTATTCAGTGGGTGTTAAGTTGCATTGCTTCCCCTACCTTTTCTTTTAATCTGAATGGCAAAGTGTGTGGCTATGTGACTTCATCCAGGGGCATTAGACAGGGGGATCCATTGTCCCCCTATCTTTTTATTCTGATTTATGAGGTATTATCAGCCTGCTTATCACATAAATTATCTGCCGGTGAGTTCAGAGGCATTAATATTTCAAAAGATGGCCCCATGATATCCCATTTACTGTTTGCTGATGATGCACTAGTATTCTGTAAGGCTGATGAATCTCATGTGCTGTTGTTGTTGGATATTGTTGCTAAATATCAGCTATTTACTGGTCAGAAAGTTAATTTGAGTAAGTCCTTCTTATTCTTGAGCAAAGATGGGACTTCTGATGGTAGTAATAGGTTGTCTGCTTTGTTGGAGGGGGTTGAAATTAAAAGATCATCTAGAGATCTGGGCCTACCCCTTGGGATTGTGGCCTCTAGAATTGATACTTTCCAATTTGTGGTAGATGTGGTCAAAGCTAGAATCAGTAGCTGGAAGAACAACTTCCTATCTTCTGCAGGGAAGGAGGTGTTGGTGAAAAGTGTTTTGAGTGCTTTGCCAGTGTTTGTGATTTCCTGCTTTGTGATTCCTGTTAGTATCTGCAAGGAGATTTGTAGAATGATATCCAAGTTCTGGTGGCAGAAGGGAGGGGACAAAGAGAAAGGTATGCATTGGCTATCCTGGGACAAACTTGCTATGCCTAAATCTGATGTTGGCTTGGGTTTCAAAGATTTGAAGTTGTTTAACACGGCTATAATCCTCAAACAGCTGTGGAGGATTATTGAAAAGCCTGATCTTCTTATGAACAAATATTTCAAAAACAGCTCTATCTTTGAATGGAACAATACAGGGGGTGCATCTTGGCTCTAGTCTTCTTGGGCTTCTTATCTTCCTGATTTGCAGAAGCATGTGAGAGTTATCATCAGGAATGGGCAGAGCACCAGACTTAATGATCCAAACTGGGTACCAGGTCTGAGTAGAGCTACTTCAGAGCTAAAGGTTGGGATAGATGGAAATATTTTCAGGGTTAAAGATCTTCTTATGGCAGGTGGTGTGCTATGGGATGGAACTCTTGTTAGAGCCTTGTTTTCAGAAGAAGATGCTGAGAAAATACTGTAGATAAATTCTTTGAACCCAAGCACTGATGATAAAAGACATTGTGATTTGGCTGACAAAGGCAAATTCTCAGTCAAGAAGGCTTATGGCTACCTATTGGCTTCTAAGATGGCTTCATCTGCAGTTGCTGAGAGCAGTGGGCAAGCTGGAGGTAATAACAGAGCTAGAAGAAGATATTGGGATTTGAAGGTGATGGGGAAGGATAATCATTTTGTGTGGCAGGCCATATCAGAAATTCTTCCTGTTAGCTCAAATTTACAGAAGAGGGGAATGCTTGTTGAGAATAGATGTGGAGTCTGTGGGGAAGGAGAAGAGACTCAGGAGCATCTACTCTTTTCATGCAAAAAAGTTGTGCTAGTTTAGAAAATTTCCCTGTCCAGTGGAATAGGGTATTTGAAGAGCAGCTCACTGTCAAACAGTGGTGCTGGTGGATCAGCAACATGAAGCATGATGATATTTTAGAGGACAGGATTAAACTCTCCACCTACATCTTGTGGTGGCTATGGAGAGCTAGAAACCTGTGGGTGTTTGAAGGCCAATGGCAACCGAAAGAGTGGATTGTTAGGGCTGCTTTGAGGGACTGGCTTGACTACAACTGCAAGCACAACTCAGGATGATTGGAGTACCAAGTCTGTAATCTAGGTCTAGTGTCAGTGGGTTATTTGTCTTGTGTATGCTTTGTATTGTGTGCTGATAGTATTGAAGTTGTATATGTAGTGTTGAGGCTAGTTTCTCTTGTTGTTGCTTTTTGTCCTTGTTTTGCTCCCTCTGTTGCTATGTTTACCTGTATTGGTTAGTTGCTAGCTGTGTTTAGGCAAGTCTGTGGCTTGTCCTCCCAAGTGTGCCGAATTGGGGTTTTTCCCTTGTAAACATTCACCCTTAGTTATTTATGGAGATGTCATATCGTTGGAAAAAAAAAGAGTGTGACTATATGTATATGTGTGAAAAATATTGTTCGTTTACCATTAGGCAACCTAAAAGGTCTACTATGTAAAAAGATATCTTATATACCGTAACGTATATATAATTTTTCATACTTCTAGCCCGAGTAAGTTTGAAATTCTGGCTCTGCCCCTGCAGCCAACGATTGAATGACAACTCATTAAACTAGCTTATTGGATAAGGATAGGAAAATACCTTGATGAGGTGTCTAGTATCTCAATCATTCTATGCTTGTGTATAAATAGATTGTATGAGCCGAGTTCAAAGCAATGAAAAATCATTTTTTCTTCTACCTCAAGCTTAATGCTCTTGTTCATTTCGTTTTCCAATATAGTATTAGAGCCCTGGGTTTGCACCTAGGACCAAATCTTCATCTTCTTCCTTTCTTAAATTCCATACCTGACCATGAGTACATCCACAAAGATATCTTCTTCCCCAAATCAAATTTTACAGCCTTTAACCCAGTTAATAACATTCAAGTTAAATGAACCTCATTTGGTAGAACCAGGTGCTGGCGGCAGTAAGGGGCTACGGTCTAGAGGGCTATCTTTAAGGAGAGAAGAAAGCACCTCAGAACACATACACTGAAGATGGAGGCACGAATCCAAGCTATTTGAGCTGGACCAAACAAGATCAACATCTTGTGTCATGGTTGTTGTCCTCTCTCTGAAGGAATTCTCGTTACTATGGTTGGATTAGACTCAGTTCATGAGATCTGGAGCACCCTTGAAGTTAGCTTTTCCAGGCAATCTTTAGCCAAGGTTATACAACTCAAGGAGCAGCTTCAAAGTAGCAGGAAAGGCATACAACCTATGAGAGACTACCTCAAAGAGATCAAGGAGATTTGTGATGCTCTAGCTACAACAGGTTGCCAAATTCCAGAAGAAGATCATTTTCTCTACATCATGTCTGGATTAGGCCAAGAATACAACTCCGTTGTTGTCATAGTCCCATCCAAAGAAGGGGTTGTTTCCATAGCTGAGCTCACCTCCTTGCTGCTCACTTTTGAAGCAAGGCTAAAAAGGTTTGAGCAAACTCAGTTTAGGACTGAGGGCTCAGATCCATCTGTAATAGCCCAGTTCTGTATTAATAAAATGACAGTTTTTAGTTCCCAGTTGAACTATTTCTTTTTATTAATACTGCTCGTCTTGAGTTTCGAGCCCAGTTATCAGTTATTCAATCCCAGTTATTAATTCTGGTCCATTTATTTTATCAATGGATTTTATTCAGTCGGAATTAATTATTTCAGTTGACGAATAACCGAAACCGAGTATGTTCTATAAATCGTCCAAGTTAAGCCGTGTCCAGAACCGAGTCGTTCGGTCACGAGTATCGCGCCTAGTTCGCGCCTAGCCAATTCTCGAGCCCTAGTTGTCTCGAGTCTTGTTCGAGCCCTAGCCATGCTCATAGCCTTACTTAGAATATTTTCTAAGTATGAGATCATGTTTGTCAAGCCTTGAATGTTATTCCCTCGGTCTAGTATACCGCACCTAGTTCGTGCGTGGCCCCGAGATCACTCGCGCCTAGGGTTCGCGAGTTCGGGCCAAAGTCGTGCCGAGTCCGCACCTAGTCATGACCAAGTATTAAGGGGATTTTCTTAAGTCTGGCGGCACCTAAGTGTGGCCATTTTTCAGCCATAGGCAAGGGTTAGCCTCGGTCCAAGTGTATACCGAGCCCGAGCCAATGTCGCGCCCGAGTACCCGCGCCTTAATCCCTCGCGCGTGTCCTTGCATGAGCCCAAGCCTTGGCCATGTTTTTCCTAAGATTTTTCTAAGTGTTTTGAACACTTAAGTTCAGCCTAGCATGGGGATATTACTTGGGCCAAGTAATTCTCGCGCGCAGCCCAGGACAGCAGTTCCCCGCGCCCAGCTCGCGCCCTGCTCGCGCCCAGGGCCCAGCAGCGCCCAGGCCCAGCGCTGGCAGCGCACCAGCCCACTTCTCGAGCCCAATGTGGAGTTTTTCGGCCCACTTCTCCAGGGCCCAACCTCATGCGAATATTAAGGGGTTAATTAGGGATTAATCCAGCTTAATTCTCCCTAAGAAAGGATTAAGGATGTCACATGGGCATTAGGGATTATTTAATTGTGAGTGGAGGGGCCATGTGCAATTATTTATGATGGGAACCTTGTCCCCTTGTGCTCCAGCCGACCAAGGCCTGTCCAAGGCACTTATTTAATCCAAGATGCCCTGCATATGCTCCAGGAATCCGTGCCATTTCAGTCCAAGGCCACCCTAACTCCTATGTGCATGGGAAAGGCTTATGTCCCCCATTTTGTTCCCTATCTTTGGACTTTGAGAGCTCCGCCCCTCTCCACTATTTAAGACCTATTCCTCAGACATTTTGAACTCATTTGCCACTTAAAAGCTCGAGCAATCCTTGAGGAAACCGAGAGCTAAGGCCCAGCCCTTGTGCGCGCGCGTGTGCCCCGGGGAAGAGGAGAACTCGTGTCCATTTTGTTTCCAGCCATACCTCTCGAGGCTTAGCATTTTCCAAAGGTTATTTGGATTTTTCTAAGTGTCCAGAGTGTACTCCTCCAGCCATTTAAGCCTCCTAGCCGAGACCAAGTTCCTAGGGCCGCGAGATCCCCGAGCAAAGTCCTTTGGCACCATTCGCGAGTTCGAGCAAGGTTAGCTCGTGACTTCTATTTTTCCTAGCTTAATCATGATAAAATAAGAATTATCATGTGTAGAAATGATGCCATGCATGTGAGATATAAGGAGATATGAATTTTTGATCATATAAGCCCTAAATTCATAAGTTTACGTACATGCATGATATGGCCGAGATTAGTATCTTAAAAATCCTCAAAAATCATGAGTATGACATGGTTAAAACAGTTTCATGCTTTGAGTTCATTTGTTCGGTCAATTTGTTAAGTGAAATCGAGCCATTTTCACCCCCGAACCTAAGTATATGTGCATGCATGTATTGACCAATGTTCTAGCCTCATTAGCCATGATTTTTGATGTATATCATTCGGCCCTAGGTCAATTTTCATGTTGAGCATGTTCATTTTTGTGCCCTAGGGTGGCCTCGTGCCTAATCGGCCCTATAAGCCCACCACCAAATCCAACCGAGGTCCCTCAGTGACTTTTGGCATTTTTGAGCATTTTATGTCATATTAGGTTGATTTGGTTCAGTAGTCCCCGGCAAAGTTGTCGGAAGTTTGGCAAAGGACCGGCTAGGGTCACCAGCCGCGCCAGTCGCGCGTGCCGTGCCCGTGCCGCGTCGCAGGGGCCAGGCAGTGCCCCTGTCCGTGCCCGCGCCTAGCGCTCGCGAGGCACCGCAGTCCCCAGTGCACGTGACAGCGCCCAGCCGCGCCTGTCCGTGCCAGCCCGCGAGGTCTCAGCGCCAGTCGCGCCAGAGCACCTCCGACAGCGCCCGGCAGCGCTGTCCCAGTGTCATGCACGCGTGATCCCGAGCCAGTCGCTCGTACCACGCGGAGTCGACCTCGGGTCGTGCCAGCAGCGCACCCGAGTGTCCAGTGCCGTGCTGTAGTGACCCCGAGTCAGGTCCAGAGGCCTCGGGACGTGCCCAGCAGCACGCCCGAGTAGTCAGTTAGCCCGGGACGTGCCCAGCAGCATGCCCGCGTGCCCAGGGTCGCCCGGTAGCACCCTGACAGCCCTAGCCGCGCCCGAGCCGCGCGAGTAGTGTCTGGCCACGTCAGTTTTCGCGCCAGTCGCACTCGGGTCGTGCCAGCCGCACGCCCAGTGCCCAGTCAACCCGGGTACGCGCCAGTTCCCGCGTCCCTCGTGCTCGACCGTGCCCAGCAGCACGCCAGCACACCCAGTGACTCTCGGTCGTGCCCAGCCGCACCTAGTGGCACCAGTCGTGCCAGGGCCCGTGCCAGCCGCACAGCCCGCGCCCAGCAGCGCCTAGTACCGTGCCCGGTCGCACCCAGCTAGTGCCCACCGCCGTGCCATGGCCCCAGCAGGCCCGGCCAGTCCGAGCAGCCCGTGACCAACCGGTCCAGTGTGATCCAGTGGTCCAACCGGGTCCGGTCCAGCCCGACCCGGTTCAGCCAGTTAGCGAACCGGCCAGTTTAGCCGGCGGTTCGAGTCCGTTTTGGTTCGTGATTTTCGGTTCGAGTCTTATTCCGAAATTTAAGTATTTTTCCGAGTTAAACCAGATCAGTTAAGCATATCAGTATTATTTCCGGACATAGAATTATTTCTGTGAACCCTAAGAGCGTTCCTTTATATCCGGATGAGTAATTTGATAGAGTAGAGCATCCTAGCATATTTTTGAGCATATGACGAGCATAGTACTTAGTATATTTGTTTGCTTATATTTTTATGTAGCTTGAGGAGTCAGCTACCAGCACAGCCGCACTTACTCATTTTCAAAACCGATTAGGTGGGGACCCAGTCTGGGTTATACATTGAGTTTAATAGTCGATATCACGTTCAGGTATGTATATGAGTTTTATCCACTTTGGGTTAAGGCCTAGGTTGCCTTCCCTAAGTTCTGGTGGTGGCCCAGTTTGCCCTAGTTATACCATCAGCGTGTGCACACGGTTACCGGCCAGAGTGTTCCGGGAGTTACCGGCCAGAGAGTTCCGGGAGTTACAGTTTACTTATATATACCAGTCTGTTATATCATTATTAATATTGCTGTTTACTTTAGAATGGGTTTTTATGGAGTACAAGTGGACCGTACTCACCCCCACTTTATATTTTCAGATGGCAGGGTCGGCGGGCAGGCGTGAGTCAAGCTGTGGTGGTGGTGGTCGTGAGTTCCGCACGAAAGCTGTTCCCGGGACATTTGTTTAAACTGTTTTGTAAACTATTATAACCATGAATTTTATACTTCCGCTATGCTTGCTTTTAATTTCGAACATGCATGACTTTATTATCAGACTTAAATAATTTTACCTGGTTCGCCAGTACGAACGGGTCCAGACTAACATGCATGATTCGTAAAAATATAAACCTGATTTCCTTAAGTCTAAACCAGACGTTAGACCTAGGTTAAAGAAATGGGTTTTTGAGCAGAAAAGTCCTTAGCAGCATCCCGAGATAGTTTGCAAATGATTTCGAAAAATTTATAAGCGTTTTCGAAAGAGTTAAAATTTGCGAACAATTGGCCCTAGTTAGCGGGGTGTTGCAGTTGGTATCAGAGCACCGTTTGTGCTTCTGAATGTTTTAAAAGACAGGGAAATTTTGCAAAACTCGACCACACCACACTCACGCCGCGCCGACTACCAGGTAAGTGCTTGCTGTAAAAGTTTTTCAAAGTTTATATAAGCAAACCGTACTATGTCTATGCTCAATAGGATTCAGATAATCCGAACTCTAGATGCTCAGATCAGTATAAGACTCCTAGTAGTATCAGTTATGTCCTCTATCAGATTTCAGAACTCTAGATTCGAACTCTAGTCGAACTCTAGATTATCGAGTTATTTTTAGCAACTCGTCAAGAAATTTGTGCCTATTCCAGTATTCAGCGTTTCCTTTCAGCCTTATGCAATTTCATCCTCCTGTTCTGACCCAGTTACGCGGCTTATTCTCAGATGGCCCGTCGTCAGAACCAAGCTCAGAGAGAGATGTCCCAGGCTGAGGTAGTCGCTCAGTTTCGCGGCTACAACCCAGACAAGTTTTCGGGACAGGGAGACCCTCGACTAGTGGATGAGTGGATCCAGGGTCTCGAGGCCATCTTCAAGATCATTGAGTGCTCCGAGAGGCACAACATTCTGTGTGCCCAGGTCCAGATGACAGGAGACGCCAGGCTGTGGTGGAACTCCTACTAGGGCTTGTGCCCTGGTGAGAAGGAGAACCTCACCTGGGCACAGTTCAAGGAGATGCTGCGGGAGAAGTATTACCCGGATACCTACAAGGCTGAGGTGGAGCGCCAGTTCTTGGCGCTTAAGCAGGGTCACCGCTCCGTAGATGAGTACGAGCGGGAGTTTGTTCGTCTCAGGTCCTTTGTCCCTTATCTGGTGGACACTGAGACGAAGAAGGCGAGACGTTTTCGTGACGGGCTTCTGCCAGCTATTCGTCACCATGTTGCGGGACACGGCGTCCAGTCTTACGCCGATGTCGTCGCTAAGGCCCAGGAGACAGACGCCAGTCTCAGGATGGACTCAGCTCAGCCCCCAGTGTTGCCCCCAGTTCAGTATCCGGCACTACCACCAGCTCAGCCAGCGCCTGTCCAGCAGGCGAAGCCTAAGAACAAGAGAAAGTGGAAGGGTCAGCAGAATGACCGGAGAAACAGGCAGAGACAGCCACAGGTCCCACCATGTGGCACATGCGGACGCCCACACCGCGGAGAGTGTCTTGCTGGGCAGAACGTCTGCTTTCACTGTCGGAGGCCCGGACATACCGTCCGGAACTGTCCGGATAGGCAGCAGCAGCCTCGACAGCCACAGCAACAGCAGCAGAGGCCGCCTCAACAGCAGAGGCGAGGACAGCAGGCTCATGTGTATGCAGTTGAGCAGGCTGAGGCAGAGCAGAACCCATGTACTATGTCCGGAATGATTGTTTTGAATGATGTACCTATATTTGCTCTGTTCGACACTGGTGCGACGCACTCTTTTGTGTCGACTCGATGTGTGGAGGCCATTGGAGTTCAGCCCATCAACACTGTTGACCCTCTCGAGGTGAGTCTAGCCTCGGGAAGGAAGATAGTGACGAGCTCCAAGGCAGAGGACCTTAACCTTAGTATTGGCGGCCGAATTCTGAAGGACGAAGCTTATGTTATCGAGATGAGGGATTTCGACCTCATTCTCGGTATGGGTTGGTTGACGCGTTATCGAGCGGACATTCGTTGCCACGATCGGGAAGTTATTCTTCATCTTCCGAAGGACAGTCAGATCACCTTTTTCGGCTCGAAGACGCGAACCCTACCTCGTGTTGTATCGATGGCGAAGGCGAGGAAGATTCTGCGCAGAGAATATTGTCAGGGTTACCTGGTGAGCCTTGTCGATGAAGGATCGAGAGCACAGACACCTCACGATGTTCTAGTTGTTCGTGAGTTCGTGGATGTGTTCCCGGATCAGCTACCAGGAGGACCACCCAGCAGGCAGGTGGAGTTCACCATCGATCTTGTTCCAGGAGCAGGACCGGTGTCTAAGGCACCATACCGTATGGCTCCGAAGGAGTTGCAGGAGCTGAAGACGCAGATCGAGGAGTTGTTGAAACTCGGTTTTATCCGACCCAGCGTCTCACCTTGGGGAGCACCCGTCCTATTCGTCAAGAAGAAAGACGGATCCATGAGAATGTGCATCGATTATCGAGATCTCAACCGGTTAACGGTGAAGAATAAATATCCGCTCCCCAGGATAGACGACTTGTTTGACCAGCTGAGAGGAGCCCGCGTATTTTCCAAGATCGATTTACGCTCCGGCTATCATCAGCTGAAGATTAAGGAGTCCGATGTAGCCAAGACTGCTTTCCGGACGAGATATGGACACTACGAGTTCGTGGTTATGCCGTTTGGTCTGAGTAATGCGCTGGCGATGTTCATGGACTTGATGAATCGGGTGTTCCATCCGTACTTAGACCAATTTGTTATCGTCTTTATTGATGACATTTTGGTCTACTCAAGGAGTTTGGAGGAGCATGAGCAGCATCTGAGGGTTGTTCTCGGTACCCTTAGACGAGAAAAGCTGTACGCCAAGTTCTCGAAGTGTGAATTTTGGCTGAAGCGAGTGGCATTTTTAGGCCACATCATCACTGAGAGAGGCATTGAGGTTGATCCAGCGAAGAATGCTGCAGTTCGAAACTGGTCAGCGCCCAGAAGTCCCACCGAGGTCTGCAGTTTTTTCGGTCTAGCAGGGTACAATCGCAGGTTTATCGAGGGATTTTCTAAGATTGCCCTCCTCTTGTCCAAGTTGACGAGGAAATCTGTGAAGTTTGAGTGGACGAGTCGTTGTGAGGAGAGCTTCCAGGAGCTCAAGAAGAGGCTTACGACGGCTCCAGTGCTGACTATTCCGGATCCTACTCGAGGTTTCACCATCTATAGTGATGCCTCGAAGCAGGGTCTTGGGTGTGTGCTGATGCAAGATGGCCAAGTCGTTGCGTACGCTTCACGTCAGTTGAAGCCCCATGAGCAGAATTACCCGACGCACGACCTAGAGTGGCAGCGATTGTGCATGCACTCAAGATATGGCGCCATTATCTGTATGGTGGTCGGTGTGAGATCTTTACCGATCACAAAAGTTTGCAGTATATCTTCACACAGAAGGAGCTCAACATGCGCCAGAGGCGATGGTTGGAGCTTGTGAAAGATTATGACTGCACCATACAGTACCATCCGGGGAAGGCGAACTTGGTAGCAGACGCCCTAAGCCGTAAGGTGAGGGGTGAGTCGGTCTGCTCGATCACCGATCAGCGCCAGCTTCTCTGAGAGTTTGCCCGGATGCAGATTGAGGTTGTCGACTCACTTCCTAAGGAGATTTCGGGGAGTGTTAGCTCGATGCGAGTTCAGCCCATGCTGAGAGACAGAATCCGGCGGGAGCAATCCTGCGATCAGTTCATTCGCACTTTAGAGGCGAAGGTTCACGCCAGAGGCATAGAGAGCTTTTACCAAGGCACAGATGGAGCCTTGGAGTTCAGAGGCCGCACTGTCGTGCTAAAAGTCGGGACTTTACGCAAGGAAATCCTGACTGAGGCCCACAGTGCGCCATATTTAGCCCACCCTGGGAGTACCAAGATGTACCACGACCTGAAAAGGTCGTTCTGGTGGCGAGGAATGAAGAGAGATGTAGCAGACTTCGTGAAGAAGTGCTTGGTCTGTCAGCAAGTAAAGGCCAAGCACAAGAGTCCCATAGGTCTGCTACAGCCACTTGAGATTCCCAGCTGGAAGTGGGAAGAGGTTACCATGGACTTCGTCACGGGACTACCTAAGTCGTCTGAGCATCATGACGCGATTTGGGTAGTGGTAGACAGGCTGACGAAAGTCGCGCATTTCATGCCTGTGGCGATGACCATGACGATGGATCAGTTTGCCGAGATATATACCCGTGGTGTTATTCGACTCCATGGAGTGCCCATTACGATCATCTTCGATCGAGATCCCAGATTCACCAGTCGATTCTGGGAGAGTTTGCATGAGGCAATGGGCACCCAGTTAAAGTTCAGTTCGGCTTACCATCCAGAGAC
>BKCP01008626.1:1450842-1513189 GCA_008636005.1 Striga asiatica | reverse complement strand
GCAAGTGGTCGAAAAAATCCACCATGACTAAGGCCTCCGAGTTGGGTGGTCGCTTGTTTCGGTGCATCCCTTTCGGGATGGGCATGTGGTCGAAGAAAAAAATCCACCACGATTGAGGCCGTGAGGCTTGGTGGTCACATGTATCTCCACTCCTTTGAGGGTGGGCATGTGTTTGAAGACAAAAATCCACCACGACTAAGGCCGTGAGGCTGTGTGGTCACATGTATCGATTACTCCTTCGAGGGTGGCCATGTGTTCGATGACAAAAATCCACCATGACTAAGGCCTTCGGGCTGGGTGGTCGATCCTAGTATTGGGTCGTCTAAGATATGGAGCCTATCGGAGACCTCAGAGGCATGTCGATTGTTTTTACCTGATTTGGTGTATGGTTTTGATTCTGTCGAAATTTTTTTTCGACCTCATTAGCAGGTGGATGGAGTTCACTTGAATTAGTTCACGGAGTCAGGTTATGCAGATCGATGGTTTTTACTTGACTTGGATTATAGAATATTTGGGANCTAGGAACGAGCATTATTAATAAAAGTAATTAGTTCAAACTTAGAACTAAAATAATTACTTTTATTAATTACTAAATGGGATATTACAGATTACTTATAGAAGATGCTACTCCTCTTCCTCATCAACCATCACATCCCATGGTCACAAGGACTAAAGCTGGAATCTACAAACCAAAGTTGCTTCTTTCTCTTACATCTGATGAACCTACACGTCATGATCAAGCCCTGACTCATCCTGCATGGAAACAAGCTATGATGAAAGAATATGATGCCTTGATGAGGAATAACACATGGACCCTCACACCTTTATCTCCACACGAATCAGTCATAGGGTGTAGATGGGTGTTTAAACTTAAGAAACATGTTGATGGTTCTATAGTTGGGTTCACTATACTGTACGGATTAAAATCGCAGTGAAAATTATAAAATATAATTATCATTTATCAAATAAATACTTAATCCGTAAGTACAAATAGCGAATAAAATGATCGGCATCTTTTAAAATCACGTAAAATACGAATTTTGATTTGTAGAGAATTTCGAAAATTACCTTTAATTTTCTTCAAATAGCGACGACGGAGAGGAAATCAATTCCCAGTTATGTGGCTATCATCATCTGGTACGTCTCACCATAAGGGGTCCAAGTGTCTCTCCTCTAATCGAGGCCACCTTTTGTATTCCGACTCCGAGAACAATTTCTTCACTAGTAGAAATTTTCTGGAATTGAATTAGTATTTTTGGAATCAAATAAAAGAGGAAATATTTTTTTTTTTCTCAAAATAACAAAGAACAACTCCTGTTCTTTTCAAAATAACATAGGAGAATTTGATTTATTTCTCATGAATGACTTCTCATTCTCGTGAATGAATAATCATCAATCATACAAGACTGACTCATGTATATTATAGGCTAAATTGTTAACTTATCCATATATAAATAATTATGGATTAATACATACTAAACAAGTTTTGTAGTTAAATTCTCTCTTGGGGGAGCAAATATTCTGTTGAGGAGAGCTTGAATTTCTCTTGGGGGGGGGAAGTCCTTCGATTCTCTTGGGGAAGAGCTTGAGTCCATCAAAGGTTGGTAAAGGTGTGCTTATCCTTTTTCGCTGCAAAAATTAGGGTTGGGATCGAAATATGGAATTTGATGTGTCTGGCGAATCGTGATCCTTTCATGATGCTGATGATTTGGGAAGTCGATTGCAAAATAAAGAACTCTCTGAATCGGAAATCGAGATCATTGCTCTCAAGGATGATGATATTAAAATCAGTGCATCAGAATGCAAAAGGAGCTTGTTTGGGAAAATAATAGGGGACCGCAGGGCAAGTCTTATTGGTATCAGGAGAACTATGGGATCAATATGGCAGCTCCAAAATCAAATGGAGGTTCGAGAGTTGAAAACAAACTTTTTTCAATTCTTGTTTGGGAGTATTGATGACAAGACCAAAGTGATGAAGGGGACCAACTGGGTTTTCGAAAATCAATATCTAATTTTAGCAGAATGGGAGGAAGGGATGACTGAAAAACATCAAAAATTCTCAGAGTTGCAAATGTGGATTCAGGTGAGAAATATCCCTCTCAACTGGTTGTGTACTGAAGTAGGATTAAAGGTTGGAAGAGTGTTCTTGAGAGTCAAATCGGCTTCTGTGATCAAAGATGGGGGGGCAAAAGGGAAGCTTTCTAAGATTGTTTGCTGTAATTGATGTAACTAAACCCTTACCTCGAGTAGCTTGCCTTCAACTTCATGACACTCTGATTAGAGCTATATTCCAGTATGAGAAGCTTGTGAATGCATGTTTTTTGTGGTCAAATTGGCCATTTGGAGAGAGCTTGCAATAAGAAAGATGATGATATTGTAAACGGATGCCTGAAGGAGGGACAATATGGTGATTGGCTGAGGGCAACTGATGGTCACTATGGGTATAAGTCAAATTTTGCCACCACACCAGGGAGCCACTCAGAGGACCATCAAACTCCTGGCCAAGAAACAAATTCCACACCTCAAGAAGAAGACACAAGATTCAAATCAGCAGGCAGTGGAGTAAAATCAGTGATGGGGAAAGACATTAGTGTTGCTGAAAATGAAGTTCCAAGTAATAGTCAGCTTAGCAAAGGAAAGGAACTATGCATTGCAAATGACAGTCAGTTGAGCAAAGGAAAGGAAATATGCATTGCAAATGAGAAGACAAATTTATCCAAGGCCCAAGTCCCATATTAATGCTAGTCTCAGAAACAGAAATGATGGACACTACCCCTAAGCAGCATATCCATACCACAACTGACCTGAATGACCAAAGGACAAGCATTTCTCAAAAAAGAAGGGGATGGACAAGAAAATCAATTGATGCTGGAAACCAGAATAGCAGAGCCCTCAGAACCATTCCTGAGAAGAAGGAGACACAACCAAGAAGAAAGAAGAGAGGCCTTGTGATTGAAGAAACTGGGGAACAAGGACCAGAAGCTGAATTGAGAGGTAACAAGAAATCTAAGAGTAACTCTTTGGAGGTGGGGGTGGCCAGCCTTGAGTGGCCCCCACTTGACCAATGAAGCTTATCATGTGGAATTGTAGAGGGTTGGGTGGGCCCTCCACAATTTCACAACTTAAGGAGACCTCAAGGCTCCACCACCCAGATTTTATTTTTCTTTCAGAAACAAAAAAATCAAATAATTTTATTAGATCTGTATGTAATAAAATAGGCTTTAGAGAGAGGTGGTTTGCAGTGGAACCTCAAGGGCTTAGTGGGGGGCTGCTTGTTTTGTGGAATAGAGATATTGTTATTAAGCAGATCTTGAGTAACTCTTTTTGTATTCAATTACTTACTAATGATCCTGGGGGGGATGGGGATGTGTGGGTGATTTTCTTGTATGCTAGTACTTGTAAGAGGGAGAGATGCTTGCAATTGAAATTTCTTGAGAATGCTAGCAGTCGTTGGGGTAGGAGATGGATTTTGGGAGGGGATTGGAATGAGATTTGTGATCATAGTGAGAAGAATGGGGGTAGGAAAAAGGCTGAGAGAGAGTTTATTGATTTTAATGCTTTTATCTCTAGAATGGGTATGCAGGAGATCCACCAAATCGGCCACAAATTCACATGGGGTAACAATAGGGAAGTTGAAGGATTTATAGAGGAAAAAGTAGACAAAATATTTGCATCTTTTGACTGGCTTGAGGATCATCAGCATACAATGGTGGAGAATTTCTTTAAGAGTGCCTCTGACCATAGACTTATTCTTTTATCTGACAACCCCCAGAACAGCAAAGCTAAAGGTAAAAGATTCTTTTTTGACAAAAGATGGCTGAAAAGGGAGGGAATTCAAGAAGCTGTGCAACAAAGCTGCTCCATTGAACAATCTGGCACCCCAATGTTTCAATTCTCTGAAAAGCTTAAAGCTACTAGAGTGGCCCTTCTGAAATGGAGTTCTACTTTTAGAAGGGATAAGATCAGAGAGAAGCAGCTTATTACTCAAAGGCTTGAAGAGATGAGTACACTGGGAAATCACAGAGATTGGGCAGAGTGGCAAAGATTGTTTGGAGAATTGCACAAAATCACTAGAGCTGAAGAGATATTTTGGGCACAAAAGGCCAGATCCCAATGGCTCAAAGAAGGAGATTCCAACACCAAGTATTTTCATGCTATCACAATGCAAAGAAGGAAGATAAATGAAATATCTTACTTGGTGGATGATCAGAATCAGGTGTACTCAAATGAAGAGGATATTCAACTCCATATCTGCAAGTACTATGAGCAGTTGTTTTGTTCTGAAGGCTCATCAGGAGATTCTGAGATTTTACAACTTATTCCCCAAACAATCACTGCTGATATGAACATTGCACTCATTGAACCAGTCACCAAAGAGGAAATTAAGAAGCACTTTTCAGTTTTGATCTAGGTAAGGCACCAGGACAAGATGGCATGAGTCCACTATTTTTTCAAAAATTCTGGAGTGTGATATGTGATGATATCTGTAAAGCCATCTTCAGCTTCTTTGAGTCTGGCAAACTCCTCAGGAATTGGAACCACACTGTAATCTCGCTAATCCCAAAGTGCATGAATCCTGCAACCTTGAAACAATACAGACCCATCAGCTTATGTGCAGTGGCTTACAGAGTTATTGCCAAAATCTTATCTCTTAGAATTAAACCCTGCCTCTCTTCCTGCATCAGTGAGAATCAGGCTGCCTTCATCCCAGGAAGGCAGCTACTGGATAATGTTGTTGTTGCCCAAGAAAGTGTCCACTTCCATAACAGGCACACCTCAGGAAGGAAATGTTACATGCTCTTGAAACTTGACATGGAAAAGGCCTTTGACCGCATTGAGTGGGAAAGTGTCAAGAAGGTAATGCTTAAAATGGGCTTTCATCCTACATTTTTCAACTGGATTTGGGCCTGCATCTCCTCTACTTCTTTTTCTTTCAACATAAATGGAGATATGAAAGGTTACATTTCTGCATCAAGGGGCATCAGACAAGGTGATCCTATCTCACCTTATATTTTCATTATTATATCTGAGGTTTTCTCTAGACTTATAAAAAATGAGGAAATGAGAGGAACTTTTAAGGGATTGAAAATATCCAAGCATAGTCCTGTTGTATCTCACTTGATGTTTGCAGATGACACCTTAATAATGTGTGAAGCAAATGATTGTCATGCCTCAGTGCTTATGTCTCTGCTGCTCAAATACTACAAGTTCACTGGTCAAAAGGTAAATATGGGGAAATCTTCCATCTTTTTTAGTAGAAACTGTCAGTCTGCTCAAAGATCTATCATTTGTCATATGTTGGGAGAGATTCAGCCTCATAGATCTACTAGATACTTAGGATTACCATTAGGTATTGGTAGATCTAAAAAAGAGTCCTTTGACTATATTCTGAAGGCAGTGAGAGATAAAATGGTGAACTGGAAAAATCAATTCCTATCAAGTGCTGGCAAAGAGATTTTGGTGAAAGCTGTAATAGGGGCACTTCCTGTGTTCTCTATGTCTTGTTTCTGTCTACCAAAGGGTGTCTATCAGGAGATAGCTAGGTTATCAGCCTGTTTTTGGTTGGGAAAGGGGAACTTGCAGAAGGGAATTCACTGGAAGAAATGGTGTCTGATGACTTTGCCTAAATATGTTGGAGGTCTGGGATTTAGGGATGTGGAGTTGTTCAATGAATCCCTCATACTCAAGCAAATATGGAGAGTTGCTACTCATCCAAATCTTCTCATGACCAAAGTGCTAAAAGGTAAATACTTTCATGATTGCTTCGTTTTACAAGCAAAGAAAACATACAACAATTCCTGGCTTTGGATTGAGGTGAAGAACAAATTCCAGGACTGTTTTAGGGTGGAGGTGAGGCAAGGGAAATTCATTAACATTTGGCATGATCCATGGATTTCAGGCAAGATAGGGGGCCTTCTTGTTAGAAATGAGGTAGGCATGAGCAGAGTTACTTTGGTTAAGGAGCTTATTCAAGAAGATGGGAGGTCTTGGAACAGAACTTTGCTGCAGGAATGTTTTGATCCAACAGATGTTGCAGAAATTCTAAATATGACATCTCTAAACCCTACTATGACTGATAAATGGATATGGAGGTTAGATGTAAAGGGTCAGTTTTCTGTTGCAAGTTCCTATTCTCACTTGGTGCTAAACAGACTGAGAGAGCTAGATATGGCTGAAGGAAGTGACAGTGCTCAAAGGGATAGGAAGCTCAGAAATAGAAGCTGGAGTATCAAAGTTAAGCATAAGCTTAAACATTTCATTTGGAAATGCTGTAATAACTCCCTTCCTGTTTGCCTAAATCTGCAAAAAAGAGGGCTTAAATTGGATCCTATATGTTATGCTTGTGGTGAGGAAATGGAATCCATTGAGCATGTACTGCTGCACTGTAACAGAGCCAAAATAATTTGGTCTTTAGCCCCTGTACAATGGAATGCAGCCACTCAATCTGAATCATTTCAACTGTGGTGGAGAAATGTTTGTTCTGTGGACAAGAAAGAGATCTCAGAGGCCAGAATTGAGCTGACTACTTACATATTATGGTGGCTCTGGAAAGCTCGGAACCTTTGGAAGTTTGAGGAAGTTTGGCTACCAGAAAGAACTCTTCTTAGTGCTGCTCACAGTGAATGGCTGGAATTCAAAAATATCAAACGAGTGGCTGAGTAGCAATGCAGGGAATGGAAGCACTAGGTCCTTTTGGTTCAGTAGTGTTCTTTTCATCTGTTACTTTGTTCATGGCTAGTTTGATTTTTTCTTGTTGGTCTGATTTTTTTTGTAGTAAAGGGACCTCAGCGTGTCTGCCCTTTATTTGATTGTATCTTGTTGGTCTGTTGTTTGAGGCACTGGCATTTGTTGTTTGGAATTGTTGGTTTGTTGTGGTGTTGGTCGATTAGTTTGGTTTCTAGACCTCTTGCGGGAGGTCTCTACTGTTTAGTATGTATTTTTAGGCTATTTAGCCTTCGGATTATTGACTGTAACTTGTTTATTATGAACGATATGCCTATCGTTTTGAAAAAAAAAATATAAAAGGCATGTGCCTTAGTAGTTTTGGTAAGTCTCTATTTACTAGATATTATATATACAGGTGAGAATGGTTCTCGATGAAAGAAATAAGAATACATCCTAACCATTAGATCCGACAATCTAACAGCTATAAAAATAAAAAAATTTTAAATTCATTAAGGGTAAATCAGTAATTAATGGATATTCAACCACCTAATAAATTTGTGGGCCCACCAGCAATAACCAAACACCCAACATGTCTCTCTCCCTCTCTCTCTCCCCTCTCTCTCTCACACACACACACATCCACACACACAAAGGACAACGACAATAGCTCTGGTTTGCCCACACTTAAAAACAGAAACATACAGGAGGAAGATAGAAATCACCGGAGCCGTCGCCGGCCAGCGCTGCAACCGCAGGCCAACACCGCCATCACCGATGGGAATTTACAAAGCTCTTCCAAAAATTCAGCTCACCATCATCCCGCAACACACACACACACATGTTCTCCGAGTTACACATGGCGGCCACCCCGTACTCCGGCGCCGATCGTCGCAGCCTGCAACTCAACGCCGCTGCCCAAGTCCGCAGAAGCTCCCTTAAATTTCAGCTACCGCAATCCACTGAATCCGCAACATACACGCACACGCCATGTTCTTCGAGTTCATCACAGCGACCTCCCGTTCGCCAACACCGGTCGCCACCGCCTGAGAACACAGCGCCGCCGCTGAACTCCGTTGACTTCCATTCGTGACCAACTCTACCTTTCACCAACCCGAACAAGAAGCTCCTGTTGCAATTAGAGCAGAAGGTCAGCAAAGACGGCAACTGAATTGCCTGACTGAGCCTGAAATGTGTTTTTCGTTGTGGGCTTATTTTTGAAAATTTAATGATGTGTATGGACTTAATTGAAATTTCGTAAACTTTAATAAATCAGAGAAAAAGCAATTCCTACTCCTACACACGTTCTTAGGCCACTTCAATTGGTCTGAGAAGGGTTTCCGCTGGTAAGACCGGNTCGGGGAACAACTAAAATTAAAATGAAACAGATAAAGTATCAACTTGTATATTCGACAATTTCAAGACGGGCACTATTGTTCCTCTCAGACAAATGCCTCGATGTGTCCACATGATTTTAAAGAATGGATTTCCATTGGTCTGAGAAGGGTTGCTTACAATTAAATACCTTGACCAAATATTATAATTTACTAGAAATCTAATTGCACATCACATAATGTTAAATGCATTACACAATTTCACAAGGTATTTTTTATATTTTATATAAAGATATTACTTATTTTAGAAAAAAATATATATGAAAATACTAAATGGGTTTTTATAATACAAATAATATTTTATTAAAGGTATTCTTATGCTAATTCGATTAACCAATTAAATAAACCAAGTACTTCAATTTGGTGTTAATTTAATTTCGGACAAAAGTACATTCGACTGTATGTTAGTGACCAATATTGTGCACATTTGTGTTATACTGATTGAACATTAATGTTTGTCATATTGCACAATAGCGATCGAACCAACATGTCTAAAATTTCTGATTTGAATCTTTAATATCGGTTGGAATATATGTTTTAAAATTACGAATTTCAATTATTTCGGTTCATTGTCGGTTTTATTTTCTAAAATAACCGAACAAATAGAACTATATAAAATATATCATTTTGTTATATATATATATATTATAGGTCTTTACAACAATATATATATATATATATATATATATTCAACATATTAAAAAACATTAATATATTTTTTCTAACGTACATTATAAATTATTTTGATTATTTTGTTTAATTCGGTCACCACTCAAATAATCGAATTATTCCGATTTTTAGTTTGATTTAAGACAGACCATTAAAATATAACCGCAGTTCGAGTGCACATTAGTGTTACGAAGATTGCACAACATTGACTTTTAGCTTGCACTATAGCAACCCAAATTGAACGAACTAAATTTGTTGGTTCGATTATCTGTTTTTAAAGGCACCTCGGAAAGGTTAATGAAAACTATTAGAGCTAAACGTTGAAGTGTCACATCGTGGGGAGTTTTTCACAGGGCCATCTCGGTATTGGGTCGACACCTCGATATAAATAGCTCGCCAAAGGGTCATGGAGAATTGAGATCTCGCGAAGAAACCGAAGTCACAAAGATCTGACTTCAGTTCGACAAAAGGCAACGTATGTCAATCAACTGATGGGCTACCTATACCCTCATCATTGCCTACATGCCAGCTTACGTCATAGCCGCCCCTATGTTGTCAATCCGCATTAAATGCCGCCACATCTCCTCAAAAGGCGTGCGGAATGTTACTATAAATAGTAACACTTAACTCAATACGAGGATTCAAATCCCGACACATTAAATTCTAGTATTCAACATCTCGGCTCTCCACGAGACCGACCTCCTGTACTGCAAAACCGACTTCTTCAATATTGTTACCGACTTCAAAAAAACTTAATAAAAATTCTATTTTCTGCTATATTTGTCATTTTTTACACCTTATTTACGTTGTTAAATTCAGTTTATCAACATTTTAGCACTAGAGGAAGAGCTCCATAAGATATTTGGAGTTAATTTTCAAAATTAATAAACACCACATCTCAACTCAAACCATTACTTTGAAACTTAGAACATGTCTCAGTCTGGGCAAGACAACCAGACGATCAGGGAAAGCGCCAACCGCATCCCAGATCAATTCGCCGGCCGCCACAACGCGGTGCCCACAATGTCGTATTTAACCACACTCATGCAAAACCCAGAATACGCCCGGGGGTTGGCCGCCTTGTTGGCCGAAACCATGCCAGGGCCTTCGAGAAAGATGTAGGGACAGTCCCTCGCCCTGATAACTCCGACGAGGCAACGAGTCCCACAGATGCAAGGACGTGACAATAACCATGCCGCGTCACATGCAACGTCGCAGCCACGCGACAACAATCCACAAGCCCTGCCGGCAGGTAACATAGTCCCGCCGGAGATGAACCTGCCGGAGATGACTGCGGAGAGTCATTCCGGACATGCTCAAAGAGCGCCACCGGCAGCTCGGCCGCTGTTTCAGCAACCTGAGAACTCGGCCGACATGTGATAGCAAATCATAAGAAATCGGTGTGCTAGACGTGACACCTCAGAAGTGGAGACATTGAGGAGAAAAGTTGCAGAGCTGGAGGCCCGACGTACCACTCAAGTCAGGTTCCCTCTACACTCCCGCACGTCCGAGCCCGGCCATGTATATCTAGAAATCGATTCCCCGTTGGCACCCGAGCTGACTAGGGGTTATTTGCCGGAAAGGTTAAAGTTCCACAGATCGGGCTCTGCGATGGAACCTCCGACCCCGACGCTCACCTCAGTCACTACACGTCATGGATGGACTTACACGGTGCCGACGACGCCCTGTGGTGCCGTATGTTTCCTTGACCTTGGGCTCTGAAGCTCAAAAGTGGTATTATTCGCTACCAGCCGAGTCGATCCGATACTGGTGTCAACTCAGGTCGGCTTTCAGGTCTCACTTCATTGGGGCCCAATTTTGTTTAGTCCTGAAAGAGTCAATAACCAACTTCGTTCAGCGGGAAGACAAAAACTTGAAGGACTATGTCGCACGTTTTAACGAGCGTGTGCAGCATATGGAACCCTTCCACCCAGAGACACTCCTCGTCTTGGTGATATCGAGTTTGAAACCGAAGTCAATGTTCCACTGGGCGCTCTGCCAGAACAAGCCCAGTACCTTCCATGAGTTCCTCACCCGAGCTCAACAACATATTATCGCCGAAGAGTCCATGTCGGTACCCGACCTTGAGTTCATGTCATCGAAAGGTCAAAAACCGCCTCCCGAGAACAAGAAGAAGAAGAAGCACTTCAGTAGCTCCTCGAAGAATCCACACTTCAGGGAGCCATTCAAAAGCGACCCCAGTGACCCGGAAGTTGTTTCGTACATTTTTTTTGTGATTTTGTGTATTTTTGAGTATTTTATTTATGTGGTTTTTAGTTTATTTTTGGTCATTTTCGGTCCATTTGGTTGTTTTTCTTCATTTTGGTGTTTTTAAGTTGTTTCATTATTTTTGGTATTTTTCTGTTGCTTTTTATGTTTATTTTGTAGGAAAATCGAGTCTCGTAGAGTTGACGAAAAATATTTTCAGAAGTGCCGAAAATGCGTGTCGAAAATCCCGTGAGGATTGGATTATGCTCCAAACTCGACCGTTCAAGAACAACTAACTAGAGAGATTAGTTGGCAACAAGTGAGAAAAAGTGGAATTCGATTTCGAGTTCGGATGAATCCGAACGGGGCCGAAACATAAAGTCGAGCAAGTTATTGACGGTTTAATGGTTGGAAACTCCACAAAATTTGTATTCTCGGAAAAAGTGTGGTTTGCAAGCATAATTATATAGAGGAATTCGTTAGCTACGCGTAGGAAAAAACAGAACTCAATTCCGAGTTCAAACGAGCCCGAACGAGCCAAAAACGTAAGCACGTGCACTACTGCCCCGCACCACCGCGCGCTGCGCGCACCACCGCGCGCCATGCCGCGCCCAGCGGCCCTTGGACCCATTTTCTCGGATTTTTCCGAGCCTAATTGACTATTTTGCAATGTTCTGAAAACCGGACCGGACCGGCCGGTTCGACCGGTTCAATCGGAGACCAGCCACTATACCGGTCCGGTTAGAGGTATTGACCCGCTGGCACCCAAAACTGGTGAAGAGCCGCTTGAACCGGATAAAAAACCGGCAAAACCGGTAAACTGGCCGCGGTTCGGGCGGCCCAACGGTCTCGTCTGTTGTTTTGTCATTTGTCAACCAACAGCTGGTGAATCAATTAAATAGCGGAAATTTTTATGTAGTAATTCCGATGTGGGATTTCATTGTTCAAAAGCTGATGAAATTATTGGCCGTTGCCTTAGTGGGCCGTAAAGTAATTACTAATAACTGATTGCAAGTATAAAAAGCTGATGGCTTTTAATGGGCTTCTAAAAAAGTTGTTCTACTTCTTATGTTTACTAAGAGCAAGCACAATATTTAAGAAATAAAAAAAAAAAATACTATCCTACAATGAGTGGATTAATGGGCTTAGAAAAATTATTAATATATTTGAGGTAATGATATATATGTAGTATAATAATTATATTTCTTCTATATTAAAAAAAGTTAAACAAATTTGGTGATTACTATTTTGAGGCAATAATATTTTTGTAGTATATTAATTGGGTTTCTTATATCCACTTTCTATGTCATGTCAAATATTTTATAATATATTTCATATATGTTTAATCTCATAGATTTTAAGTATAATGGATACTTATAAAATATTTATAAATATTTTAAGTATTTAAATATTTAATTAATTATATTTTTATATATAAAATTTAATATATAATATATCATATATTTTAAAACTATTAATATATTAAATTTCGGTCCAACCGGTTCAACCACTGGTCCGACCAGTGAACCATTGAACCAGTAGCTCGACCGGTTCGATGACCGGTCCGGTTTTTAGAACATTGCTATTTTGAGCTAATAACCATTTTGGATGGGAAAATTGGGTCTTTTAGGTATGTTTGATGGATGGGTGAAGAAATTATGCATGGTTGATGAATGGGTGAAGAAAATTTATGCATATATTAGGAAATTAAGAATTTTTTCACCCTATATAAACCATCTTCATTACCAGCTTAAGTCATTCACTTATTCACCATCTTCTTCACATTCTTATTCCTTTCTTCCTCTTCTTAAACACTTAAACTTGTTGGTAGTGTTTAAGAGAAGAAACTTTGGAGAAGTTTGTATTAGATTATTGTATTCGAAGTGTTCTTATTTCGGTTCGGTTTGTATTTATTTTCGACTTGGTGTAATCATTTGGTTTTGGTGTGATTTATAAGACTTCAATTATTTACTTGGAGTTCTTGTGGATTGTTGGAATAGCATCAAGATTTGAGTTTTCCGGTAAGTTCTTACTATATTGTATGTTTAGGTCAAAGTTTGTATTTTATCGTTTTCAATCTATCGTTACTTGCTATAGAAGGTTAGGGACCTATGTTTGGACCTTTCACTTTGTAGTAGCACCGATTTATTAACTACGAAGTTCTTTGGAGTTACAATCGGAGTTTTCGATATATCGATAACGCTAAGTTTGAGTCTTTTTATTTTTATTTTTATTTTTATTTTTATTTTTATTTTTTTTAAGATAATATGAAATTAATTGTGGAACGATCTAGTTTGAAAGATTAAGACTTGATTAAAACTTAATCATTTCGTGTTAGAAGTCCCGTTTTTAAATCCCGATTATCTCAGTTATTTATTTTATTTTGTTTTTTCATTTATAGCGTTTTTGGAAACTTTCAATTACTTGCTTATTTCTTTAGATTAAACCTGCTATTTACTTTATTCAATTTGTAGTTTTATTAAACTCTCAAACCAATCTTGATAGAATGTTTAGGATTTTTATTTTATCCTTTTTGTGTTTCAACAACTAGATTTAACGAGGCAACCGAACAGTCTTCATTTGAGAACGACTCGAAGTCGGGTAACTCGATTACCACTTACCCAAAATATTGCAAACCGGAAGTAAAGGCAGCCAGAAGGCAATTCAAGGAGGACCTGACCTCGGGTTACCGATCAATCTACTCGGTCGGGGCTGCGGCGGTGTACCAAGAGATCAAAGGGAAAGGGATCATTCTCGAAGCCCGACCTATAAAATCTCCAGAAAGTCAGCTGGATAAATCTCGATACTGTGATTACCACAAATCGCCGGGTCACTACACCGATGAGTGCCTCAGCCTGCTGTCAGCATTCATGAGACTCATTAGAAACCCTCAGATGAAGAGGTTTACCAAACCGAACGAAGGGAAAGAAAGGCAACAGATGGCTAATATCCCCGACGGGGACGAAGAAGACGAAAGAGCTATGAATGCGAAGAGAATCAGACTGCAACAAGGGGACAAGGAGATCTTTATGTTTCGGCCGATTGGTCCCAGGTTGGCTGAAGATCGACTTGGGAAGAGAAGTTGGGAAATCAAAAATCCCGACAATATCACCCGAACTTCTCAAAGTTTGTCTCGAGTAGGCTCTGTTCCCCGAGTTAACACCAATCGAGAAGAGCTGACTTCCTCACGTCGGCAAGCCAAAGCATACGTTAGAAAAACGTACAACTCGGGAAAACAGATAATGACTACCGACCTGAGAGAAACGATCAATTCACGTACCTGCCCAATCACATTCACCTTGGAAGATGCAAGTCTGTTTAACCACCCCCATTCCGATGCATTACTCATCACATCACCAATCTGTGGAATTCCCGTCCACTGAATCATGGTGGATACTGGCGCATACTCAAGCATTCTCATGCTCCAAGCTTTCAAGAAGCTTGGACTTGACCCTACCGATGTTCGCCCGTGCAACGAAAAAATCCACGGATTCAACGGGAGTGTGTCACTCCCCCTGGGCGAAATCACCCTCCCCTTCAGGTTCGAAGGCTACGGACAAACTTCCAAGGTCATAATGGAGACCTTTAAGATCATGGACATCGACAACGAGTACAACGCCATCATTGGGAGGACGGCCCTATACAAGCTGCGGGCGGCCGTTTCCATTTTCCACTACGCAATCAAGTTCTCGACTGCTGATGGCGAGGGTACCCATTACGGGAACCAACGGGAAGCTCGGGAGCTGATACTAGCGGTTCACTCTCGGGAAGTCCACACGATAGAAATTTCCGATAACAGGAAAGGGAAAGATCTCGACCACGCCATTGCCCACCAGAACTCGGTTCCTGGGGATGTTCAAAATCCAGATCTCGGGGTTAATCCAATCCAGACGGAACTCCCACTAGGGTCGGCAGAACCGATCGCAAACAACCCAGACCTCAGTGAGCCAACCGAAGAGGACCTCACCCGGGATCGAAGGAAAAGATCGGGTAAAGAACCCGTCATTGAGGAAAACGAGCTGGACCCGCACAGCCAATTCAAAGAAAAGAAGCAAGGAAACCGAGCTGAGCTATCTGAGGAAGTCGAAGTCATCTACGTCGACAAACCAACTTGCGACAAGCAACTCAGCATCAGCGCCGGTCTCCTAGAGCTTATCCGAACCGAGCTCATCTCATTCTTGAAGGCCAATGTCGATGTATTCGCCTAGAAACACGAGGACATGAAAGGGATAGACCCAAAGGTAGCCTGTCACCGGCTCAATATCGATAAGACAGTCAAACCCATCATCCAAAAAAGACGGAAACTCAGTTCAGACCGACAATAGGCTATGGAAGAGGAAGTCAACAAGCTCATCGACAACAAATTCATCAAAGAAGCCAAGTATCCGACCTGGGTATCCAATCCCGTTTTGGTAAAGAAGAGCAACGGATCATGGCGTCTCCGCATTGACTTTTCCGACTTCAACATGGCGTGCCCGAAAGACAGTTACCCCCGCACATCGACTACATGGTGGATGCCACCTCGGGTCATGAGCTAATGAGCTTCATGGACGCATATTCGGGTTACAACCAGATTCCGATGGATCCCGAGGAGGCTGAACACACTTCTTTCTACTCGGGAAGGGGCCTGTATTGCTATACTATGATGCCTTTTTGGCTGAAGAACGCTTGGGCCACATACCAAAGGTTGGTGAACAAAATGTTTTCTAGTTTGATAGGGCGTACCATGGAAGTGTATGTTGAGGATATGCTTGTAAAGTCGGTATGCGCTAGTGATCTTGTAACCCATTTGAATGAAATGTTCAATATTTTGCGTGATTACTCAATGGTGTTAAATCCTAGAAAATGTACGTTTGGGGTAAAGTCAGGCAAATTCTTAGGGTACGGAATAGAAGCGAACCCAGAAGATTAAATCTATTTTGGATTTGAAATCACCCACCTCGGTAAAAGGGGTGCAAGGGCTCACAGGTCGGCTCGCTGCTCTGAACCGGTTTATATCCAAGTCCACCGATCGATGCAAACCTTTCTTCGACGCAATAAAGAAGGAAAAACAGTTCTAATGGACCGACGACTGCCAAAAAGCTCTTGTCAGCATCAAGGACGCCTTATCCCAACCTCCTACTCTACTAAAACCGAAGCCCGACGAAATGCTGTACTTATACATCGGAGTTAGCAGCTCGGCAATAAGCGCGATGCTCATCCGAGAAGAGAATTCCCAGCAATATCCAGTGTATTACGTCAGCAAAGCTCTCCGCGATGCCCAGCTGAGATACCCGTCGATGGAAAAGTTGGCTTTTGCGCTCATCACCGCAGCTCAAAAGTTACGACCATACTTCCAAGAGCATTCGGTTACCGTGCTAACTGCATTCCTGTTACGACAAATTCTTCACCAACCCGACACATCGGGTTGAATGGTCAAGTGGGTCGTAGAACTGGGGCAGTTCGATATCCACCACAAACCAAGGACCGCGATTAAAGGACAAGTCTTATTCGATTTCATTGCCAAATTCACCCCAGGAGTTGAAGAAATCATCAACGACCACCCGTGGGTGATGTACGTCGACGGATCATCGACTGCAAACCGAGCTGGAGGAGGGATCGTCTTATTTGATCCAGACCAACTAGTCTTCTACCACTCAACCCAATTCTTTTTCCCTGCCACCAACAATGAGGCCGAGTACGAGGCGTTATTATCAGGGTTGAACCTGGCTAAGGCCATGAACATAACCCATGTCAACATCTTTTCAGATTCGCAACTGCTAGTTAACCAAGTACTCGGCACTTTCAAAGTCAAACAACCTCGCTTAATGCCATATCTCGCACTAGGCAAGCAGAAGCTGGTCAAGTTCCAATTCAAAATCGAACATATTCTGCGAACCTCGAACGTGCAGGTGGATGCCCTGTCACACCTTGCGTCAAGTGCGAGAATGGAAGATGTAGAATACGTCCAAGTCGGCAGACAGGAATTACCGTCCACCTCGGTAAAACAGGTCGCCTGCGCTGGACCGAGTTCCGAAGATAAAATCCCCACATGGATGGACCCCATTATAGCATACCTCGAAACTGGGTCCCAACCACAGGACCCCAAAGAAGCAAGAGCCCTACGAACTCGAGCAGCTCGGTTCACATTGGACAACAAGACGCCTTACAAAAGAGGGTACTTGGTCCCACTATTAAAATGCATACCTGAACAAGAATCACTTTTCGTGTTGCAAGAAATCCATGACGGAATCTGTGGAAGCCATTCAGGGTCGCAGGCCCTAGCCTACAAGATCTTACGGCAAGGCTATTATTGGCCAACTCTAAGAAGAGATGCGGCTGATTGGGTGAGGAGATGCACCAAGTGTCAAATATTCGCACCGAATGTTATCCTAACTCCAGAACCTCTCAGGTTGGTATTCAGCCCTTGGCCTTTTGCAAAATGGGGAATCGACCTGATCGGACCTTTACCAGTTGGCAAAGAAGGAGTTAAATATGCAGTCGTCGCAGTGGCTTACTTTAGAAGTGGGCCGAAACCGAACCTTTAGCTACGATCACCGAGTAGAAAATGATCGACTTCATATGGAAGTCACTAATATGTCGGTTCGGCGTTCTTAATTCCATTGTAACCGACAACGGCAGACAAATTGAGGGCAAGAGACTTGCCGAATTTTTTAAAGAAAACAGAATCAAACATCTCTTCTCATCCCCGTATCATACACAGGCGAACGGCCAGGTCGAGGCCGTGAACAAGATCATAAAAAATGGCCTCAAGTTACGACAAGAGGCCGCAAAAGATGCCTGGCCCGAGGAACTCCCTCATGTGCTCTGGGCATACCGAACAACAGCTCGGTCCTCGACCGGAGAAACGCCATTCTCGTTGTCCTATGGATCGGAGGCAATGACCCCTGTTGAGCTTGGGTCCCCAACATATCGGGTACAGAATTTCGAAGAAGACCACAACCAAGTCAACCTCCGGGCCAACCTCAACTTGGTAGACGAGCTGCGAGTGCAAACCGAACTCAAGAATGCCGCTTACAAACAAAGGAGTGAGAAGTACGCCAACTCCAAACTCCAACCTCGAACATTCAAGGTTGGGGATCTTATGCTTAAAAGGATCATGGGACCCGATCCAGGGCCACTTAAGCCGAAATGGGAAGGCCAGTTCAAGATAAGCGAAGTCTTAACTAACGGGGACTATCAAATAGAATACTTAGACGGTACCCCACAGAGATATCCGTGGAATGCAATGTACCTGAAGAAATACTACCAGTAAAAACGACTTTAATGCCTTAAGTCGGTCTAAAAATCGACGTTCTGCAAAAAACGGCTTCAACGCCTTAAGTCAATCTAAAAAATTGACGTTCTGTAAAGTCGGTCTAAAAAACCGACATTCTGCAAAAAATGGCTTTAACGCCTTAGGTCAATCTAAAAAATTGACGTTCTGTAAAAACGGCTTTAATGCCTTAAGTCGGTCTAAAAAACCGACGTTCTGCAAAAAATGGCTTTTAACGCTTTAAGTCAATCTAAAAAATTGACGTTCTGTAAAAACAGCTTTAATGCCTTAAGTCGGTCTAAAAACCGACGTTCTGCAAAAAATGGCTTTAACACCTTAAGTCAATCTAAGAAATTGACGTTCTGTAAAAACGGCTTTAATGCCTTACAAGTCGGTCCAAGAATCTGATGTCCTGAAAAATGGCTCAAGTGCCTTAAGTCAATCTAAAAAATTGACGTTCTGTAAGAACGACTTTAATGCCTTATAAGTCGGTCAAAGAAATTGACGTTCTGAAAAATGGCTGAAGTGCCTAAAGTCGGTCTAAGAAATTGAAGTTCTGAAAAAACGGCTTTAACGCCTTAAGTCGGTCTAAAAAGCCGACGTTCTAAAAAGTGGCTTTAATGCCTTAAGTCGATATAAAAATCAACGTTCCATAAAAAACGGCTTTAATGTCTTATGTCGGTCTAGAAAACCGATGTTTAACAAAAGCCTCAAACAGAAAACGAGGTTAATGACTTAGTGCAAAAATTCAATAGCCATTGAAAAGGAAACATTCATTCATTTAAAATATAAAAAGGCAACGTTCTTACATAAAAAAGAAAAAATGCAGGAAAGTAAACGTGCCAACATGATGGTCCACGTCAGGAAAAGAAAAAGAAGGTAAAAAGCAACATAAAGAAAAACTAGACTATTCAAGGTCCTTCTCGATCTCATGCTGAGGACCACCGACTTCCTTGAGCATATCTTTCCTTTAGCCTTCTGGGTCCCCAGAGCCGTCCTTAACCCTCTCACTCAATCTTGAGAAGATTGCAGCATCCAAGGCCTGCGGGTCCGGTATAATCTTCACAGTAGTAGAGTCAACGTCCCCAGTCCCCCTTACCAGCTCGGTTCCTGCCGGAGTGCGTTCTCCCCAGCAGCAGTCACCACAAACTTTTCGGCATACTCGACAATCTCCTTTTTGATCTGGGCCGGAGTCAAAAGTTCAAAATGCTGCTCAACTGTGATGTCGGCCAGAGTGGATATGAACACGTCGGCAAACTCCGCTCTTTTCTCTTTCTCCCCTTCGAGAACCATGTTAACATAGGCTCTCCGAAGGGCGGATCGCCTGTCCTCGCCCAAAGGGGGAAATCCGCGGGCAACCACATCCACGTCGGTGTGGTCCAAAATCAACTCACAATAGTTCCGCTCGTCGTCATCGGTCGGGACATGAATCTCCTTGATCTCGGGATCAAACACGAACCTTTCAATCTTCTTAAGCATGATGGCCTTGAGGTCCCCAACACCATACAATCTGGATTGGAATCGGTCGATCACCCAACGAAGGTTAAAGCAGGAGTTCAACTCACTATCTCTCTCCATCACCACATAACCCTTAAACTCCTGCTTGCTGAGCTCTTTGCCATCCTCAACCCCTTGGGCACGCATGAGCTCTCCGAAGTCAGCTTTTTCTTTCTCCAGTTTCGCCAACTCATCCGCATGCGCCTCGGACTGGCGGATTAGTTGAGATTCTTTGTCGGCGCGATCCCGGTGAGCCTTCTGAAGAACTTCTCTCTCCTTCAAGAATCGATTCAAATTGTTTCTAACTTCCATCTCGGAAGCACCAATTTGCGCTGTAAGTTTGCGCACTTCATCCTGCAAGCGTTTCTTGTCGCATGTCAGCTCCGCGATCTCGGTCTGGGCCGTGGTTAGCTGGGCATTCTTCTCCTCCACCTCGGCATTCAGTGCAGCTTTGTCCGCTTCTAGAGACGCGATTTGGCCGTCGTGCAGTTCCACTTTGTCCTTCCGTTCATCGAGCGCGGCAGCGTTCAAGCGAAACTCATCCTCCATAGCGCAGAGACCGACCAAGGCTCTCCCCAAGCTAGCCTTGACATAGCTGAACGTATAGGCGCTCGACAGTCTAGATACCTGTGCCTCAGACAGAGGATCCCACGACATCAACGAAACCTGAGCTGCTTCTGTCACGTGTGGAGGCTGGTGGAATTTATTGGAAAACTTCGGAATTATCACAGAGTGGAACTGAGTGAACCACTCCTCCATTACCCCTTTGGGTAGATTGAGATTGAGGACCCTTTTCTTGTCAATGGGCAAGTAAGATTTGCCTCTATCCTGATGAACGAGTGTGTCCTTCTCCAAAGTCAGTTGACCGACGTCCTGCCTCATTTTGGAGCGCCGTTCACCCTCAGCATCGGGCTCATCTCCAGCCTTCCTCTTTGACTTTCTCTTCTTCTTCTGAGTTGAGGACCCCTCTGCAGCTTTTTTGGCCACCTCGGCTTCCTCCGAGCTCGACGACATGGAGGTCGGGGTTGACCGTCTCAGCTTCCTTTTCCACCTCGGCAGTAACGGTAAGGAATGTAACCACCAGCTCGATATTCTCCACTGGAACGGATGTCGGTACAAGCTCGGTAGCTGGAGTAGGCGCATCGACGGTAACTGTCGGGCCCGACGTTGACCCGGCATTGGTGCCCCCTGATCCGTGATTGGCCGCTCTTCTTCAGGTCCTCCGAAAATAGCATACGACCCATCTCGATATCTTTGGTAGAAAATTGTGGTCGGTAGTCTTTGGCTTCACGAACGGATTTAAACCCGAAGAAATCGAGCAACAGATAGTAAACTGAGACGAGAAAATCATAAAAAAAAGCTATCTTAACCCCTAAAATGAATGAATGAAGGAAAGGGAAAGTAAACGCAACTGATCTAAAGGAAACTCACCGAGTTTGAAGTCGGGAATGGCTTTCTTCGCACCAAGTCCGGCGTCGGTGAGTTTAGAATTCTTCACTAACAGGCTCCACTTGCGCTCCGGGATGGTCAGCTTAGCAAGCTCGTCAAGTCTCTCCCTGAATTCACCACCAAGTTTGGGCTCTTTCTTCCTCTTGGCTACAAATACGAAAAGGTCCGACCTGTTAGCGAAGGAAAAGCAACTCGTCAGGAGGTTCCGAGTATGAAAAAGAAACTTACGAAATGAAGAAACAACTCGGGTTGGGACCATCATTGTAATGCCCCGTTAATTTATGATTAATGATGGGATTATTATTTTTTATTTTTTATTATATTTGTCCGAATTTATTTATTTATTTTATTTGTGCTCGTAATTGCCTTAATTGTTTACTATTATAGATAAATAAATAATGTGTGTAATTAATAAATATTACCAGTTTTATTTTTCGCCACGTTGAGCCGGGCCTTGAATATTTTTTGAGTCGAACCCGAGAGAAGCCAATCGATTTTGGGTATTTTCCGTAACCATTTTGGGACCATTTTCACTAGCCCAATCTGATAAATATTTTTGGCCCATTTGGAGTTAAATAAATTTAAAAATGTTTTCTTGTTCTCTTTTTTTTTTTTCTTTTTCCCCCGTCGCTCCCAGGCCTCACCTTCACCACCTTCACCATCCTCCTCATCACTTTCGCTCATCATCTCGCCACTGCGTTTTCCGACGAGCTTCCGGCGAAGCGAAACCCACAAGCGTGAAGGCCGTCACGCATCTCCTCATCGCGCCAGACCCCAGCACCCGACCACCGCCGCTGCACCCTTTTTCCGGCAAGAGCACCTCGCGAGCCTCCTACTCTCGACGGGAACTAGCACCACCCCCGCTCATCTCCTCCGCTCTGCGTTTTTCAGCGAGCTTCCGACGTGCGCGACCAAACCAGCGTGAGCGACCACCTTTCGAGCACCCCTCGGTTTCTTTTTCCGGCGAGTTCCATCTGCAAGCCGTCGTCCTCAGGCCCGACCTCCGGCGAGCTCTCCACCACGACCAGCAGCGACCGACGACCACCTCTGTAATATCCCTCTCAGTTATTAATAAAGTAACAGTTTTAGTTCCAAGATTTAGGTAATTTCGAGGTCAAGATATTGAGTTATGTGTTCGAAATTAAGAGTTGATCAAGGAACTAGCCACACGAGTCGTGTGAGAAGGCACACGAGTCGTGTGGGAGGAGATAGGAATGAAAGTTAGCTTCGACTTTTTCACACGAGTCGTGTGACAAGCCACACGAGTCGTGTGGGATCACACGAGTGGTGTGACATAGCCACACGAGTCTTGTGGGGTCACACGAGTCGTGTGACAAGCCACACGAGTCGTGTGATGTCACACGAGTCGTGTGACAAGCCACACGAGCCGTGTGACCGACAGTAAGGTATGATCATTGAGAATCCGATTGTGATCTCAACCAGAAGCCATTTTTTATGATTAATTATGTTTTGATGAGTATACAAGTTAATCATAAAATAGTTTATGGTTAATTAAGTTTATAAGTTTAAATTGTTTATAATGTTCATTTCTTCACTCCATTTTGATGTCTTGCCAATTTATGCCTATAAATAGAGGCCTAAAAATCAGAGTACTTACACCGAAGTTAAGTACCAAAAGTTATATAAGAGTGTAAGAGAGATAAGTAGTAGAAATTGGGGAGAAGTGAAGAATCTGAAGTAAAGAATCAAGTTTTTACTCTAGCAAGGAGGAGGTAATTTACTTATCTTAAAGTTACATGCTTAAGTTCATGTTTTGATAATGAGTTTACATGTTTATAAGTATGTATATCATGATGTAGAAGTTGAGTTTATAATTGATTCTATGAATACAAAGAGTTAAAGTTGTTCAAGATCAATTATATGATATATGTGCTTGATTTCATGATATGTTGATAAAGATATAAATAAGCTGGAAAAGTATGATTTAAATGAATGATTCTTACGCAAATAGGAGTACATGAGAACAAGAATTAAGTGATTTGGCAAAGTATAGCTTGAGTTATGAATTTTTGAAGTTGAACATGCAAGATGAAGTTTATGTTCACTATGAATTTAAATTCTAATAACTTGATGTATATGCATGCTAAAATTATGAAATTTTTATGACATGTCTAATTATGAGTTGAGATTATGACTGTTAAATTTCATGATTTAAAGATGAGAAATGAATGAGTTATGATAATTACAAGGCATATATGTAAAGATGAGTATATATGCAAGAATATTCATGATATGATCAAGTTATTAAAGTGAGATTATTATGATCAATTCTCATATAAGTGGTGAACAATTTGGCAAAGTTTTAGTTTAATATGTTGAGTATATAATCTTATAAATATTGTATTAAATATGACATATTAAGATCATAATTTAATGTTATGATTATATGAGTATTAAGTTGAGATTTAGTACTAAGTAAGTTTAAGATAAGTATTATGAATCATGAATATGATGTTGGTAAAAGATAAGCATGTTTTGAGTTCATGTATTCAATCAAGTTTAATGTGAAATTTAGTTATTTTCACATTCGAGTTATTTAAGTGACATGCGAGTATAAACCAATATCTATGATTTTGAAGATATGATTTATATAAGGTTAAGTAATTAACCTTGAGTAAAAGTTTAAGAAAAAGTTAAGATGTTTGATGACTTAATGTTAGTTTGAGACATATTAAGCTTATTGAATATCTTTAAGATTCGGATAAGTAAGGGTTAAATCTTATTGAGTATACGAGCATAGTACTTAGTATATTTGTTTATATTTTTATGTAGCTTGCAGATACAGCTACAGAACAACACTTACAGTTTTCAAAAGAAGAAAGGTGGGGACCCTGAATGGGTATCACATTGAGTACGATATTGATGTCATATGGGATGAGGAGACCATCAGTTGTCTCAGAGTATATCCTAATGTTTAAGTTTTTACGCTTGGGATGACGAGGCATTCAGTTGTCTCAGAGTATATCCTAAGTTCTGATGGAGGCCGCTTGAGTTGCCTTGAGAAATATCCATCAGAGTGTGCACACGTATCCGATCAGATATCGCAAGAGAAGAGAAAAGTTTAAGTTTCAGTACCAGAACAGATTTCTGGTTACCGATCAGATATCGGTTTATGATTATCTTTATTCGTCACTCACCCCCATGAGTTTATTTTCAGGTAACAGGTCGAAGAGGAGGTGTGAGTGGAGCAGTGTTGGTGTGGATCGTGGACTCAGATTATGACAAAGCTTTTATATGGACATTTATAACAATCTGTATAATTAATTACGTTTTCAAGTATTTCCGCTATGCACATTAAGTATTGAACTTGCATCTTTAAATAAATTTCAGATTTCAAGTTTTTACCATTTCGAGAAGTATGAATATGGTATAGTTAAATGCAAGTTTAAAGGAAATCTGTTTTCTTTACGTCTAAACAAGTATTAGACAAAAGTTTAAAGATAAATAGATTTTCAAGAAGACGAGTTTGAGTAGCATCCCGAGTTAGTCGCAAAAGATTTCGAAAAAATTATAAGTATTTTCGAAGTAAAAGTTGCGAAAAAGTTACTCTGATGAGCGGGGTGTTACAGGTGGTATCAGAGCTAGAGTAAGTGCTCTGTACACTAAAACTTTCAGTTTCAGAAAACAGTTTCAGGAAAACCGACCACACCACACTCACACCTCGCCGACTACTAGGTAAGTGTTGTTAAAAGTTTTTATAAAAGTTTTTAAATATATTCAAATTTACTAAGTCTATGCTCAATAAGAATTCAGATATCCGAACTCTAGAAATCAGTCTATATTTTCAAGTATTAAAGTTTGAAATCTAGTTTATCAAGTTAACTAGATCAAGAAAGAGACTCGAACATTCTAAGTTAAGCCATCAGATTAAGATTTGAGTTAAGATCTGACTATAAAGGTTGATTATGTATTTGAGACAAGTATCAGAAGTAACGGTATTTCAGTATATAATAGCCAAAAAGTACGAGTAAATCATGGGGGTTTGAAATAAGAACCAAAAGCCAGATAAGATCCTGTAGGCTTGAAACTGAACCGTAGTAAGAAAGTTTCAGAAAATAGTTAATCTTTATAAGTCAGAAGTTTTGATATCTTATCAGTTAGATATCATGAGCTAAAAATTGGCAAAGTTCGAGATTAAGTTATAAGTTATTTTGTATTAGTACTTGTTAGTAACAGTACAATTATACAAAGTACTTTTCAGAAATCAATGAGTATAAGTTTAAGGTATCGACATATAATAGTCACGTAGCCGGGAAAATTATGGAAACCTAAAATAAGGGTTATTAGTCCGAGTTACCTGGAGACTTGAAATCGAACCTTAAAAGATATCAGTTAATAAGTATTACATTCCAGATACCGAGATAATTATTTAAACTTCTCGGAATAATATTTGAAGTTAAGCAAGAGTAATCTGGACATGTGAAAGTTAAAGATAGTTTGTTTAATAAATAAAGACTAATATGTTTTTATCTCTTTGGAGAAAGTATTTGTTCCCAAAGATAAATGATGAGTTTAAAGCCATAAGAAAGAAATGGCGAGAAGAAGCAAGAAAAGATAGATTAATCGGAACTCTAGCACAAGCTAGGTGTTTTCGGAAAATTAACAATTTTCTTACAGTTTTGTATAGCTATTTATTAATGGTTATACTGTTCAAGTCATATAGTTAGTGGTTTTAGAATGCCGCGAGGCAAAGTTTCAAGACCACAACTGAGTTAAGTTTAAGAAGCATAGAATCTTGACTGAATCAAGAAGTTATCTCAGTCCAGAAACAAGTAGTATGGATGTGTGAATCAAATATATACGAGAAGAGTATATTTTGCACAATCAATCTACTTGATAGATGGAAATTCTAATAACATTGAAAGTCAAAAGCAAGACAAAAATTCGAGCACACTATTGAGGATTTCCTTATTTTTAAGAAGCTAGTACAGAAATATCAGAAAAAGGAGATACAGATAAGCATAAAGGAATTCTCAACTAGTACAAAGTTATATTGCATAAAGGAAGGGTGCATCTCAAGAGCACAAGACTCCATACTCTGCCACCCATCATGGTTGTAGTTTCACAAAGATAGATGACATTTATCATATTTTCATACATTATGAGTGATATATTGTGATATTTGGCCATGGTTATCGTGTGATTGTGCACCATTTTGTTTTATTTATTAATCTATGATAGAGGTGCTTTTGTCATTGGTTTAGCAGGAAATATGCCCGGAAAAGCATTGAAAATGGAATTGGGACGAAAAACGGCGAGAACGGGTGCAGAAGAGGCCACACGACTCGTGTGGATGGTGACACGGGTCGTGTGAGTTGAGAAAATAATAAGTGCAGCTGCGGCTTTTTCACACGGGTCGTGTGGATTGAGACACGGGTCGTGTGACCCAGTCGTGTGACCAGTCGTGTGAGTCTGGAAGTTCGCCGAAATGTTGAGAAAAGTCACACGACTCGTGTGGCATGTGACACGACTCGTGTGACGCGCAGACCTAATAAGCGGGGAATAGGATTCTTGTGCGATTTCTTCCCCTTTTCGACCCAAATTCGCCCTACAGTATAAAACAGACCTGAGGAACTCGTTTTTGGGACTTTTGACGCCATTGGAGGCCTAGAGAAAGCACGAAACACACGAGGGATTCGAGGAAGTCAAGATTGAAGATTCGGGAACTAACGGCAAAAATAGTTCTTCTTTCTTTTCTCTTTTTCTTCTTCATTGAACTCATGGATTTATTTATTTTGAGTTTTGAGAATATGTTTAGTAGCTAAACCTATTAGATTCTAGGATTGGTTAGTACTCGGATTAATTTATGATTTAGTTTTTATTTCTTTCATTCCGGTTTATCTTTCGTTTATGAATTTCTTGTGCTTATTTTTATTGTGTGAGTAGATGGCCACTATAAATGCATATTTGTAATCGATTTGAGACCGAGGGGAGATAATTGATTGCTAGAATTGGGAAATTTATAACGTAAGAGAATAAACAGACCGAGAGGTTGATAGGACCTTGCGAGAGAACGAAAATCCTAGGAACTTATGGGAGTTAGTTGTTCATCTTGAGACCGAGAGGAGATAGATAACAATTAATATCTACGATTTGACTTGTTCGAGAGAAAGGTTTGAAATCAATTTAGCGATTATTTCTACGATTGGTAAAATTAAATAAGGTTTGTTTGAATATAAACGTATCATGAATTAATTCCGAGGAACGCTTAGCCTAGAATCTACCTTTTGTTTCTTTGTTTATTTTTATTTTTATTTTTAGTTAGATTAGTTCTTAGTTTAATTTCTTAGTTAATAATCATCATCCAATTCATTAGTCTAGATAATATTTAGTCGTAATTATTTTAGTACTTAATTAATTTAACTACAATCTCTGTGGAATACGACCTTGCTCGCCACTACCTATAGCTACGCCGTACACTTGCGGATAGCGAAAATAATTAGCGAACAATAGATCTAAAGGATCACATGCTCGCATGCGTTTGAATCCTGGAGTTTCCACAGAATCTTGAGCAGTTGAGATGTTGTTTTGAAGCTTCTTGATAAGTTCAGAGGATGTGTTTGCAGACTTGAATATTTCTCTTTGAAAGAGAGATATAAAAGTTTGATACACTTCTTCATCTAGAAATACAAGCAAGTGGTGGAAAAAGTTATTGAAATTCAACAGACCAATAGGTTTGGTATGAAATTTTACTTCTGCCCAAGTAGCAAGGGTGAAAACAGTCATTAAAGTTCTATATCCACCAGGAAGAACGATGAAAGCATCACAACTAGATATCATAGACATAAAACAGTCATAAATTGAAAGGATTATCATCAAAGTAGCAGAATCTTTGACAACCTTTGATGAAGTGAAATAAAAAGGAAGGATACTTCTCACCTGGATATCAATGCATTTAGCAGCCATTAAGAGGTTGTTATAGAAATAGATACTAGTTCCTCCATAAAGTATGTTGATTTTATGTTTTCCAACTCTTTCACCAGTTGGCTTACAACATAAATTTGTGAGGAACATTTACAAATTTAGAACCACTAAGAATGCACACAATTCTGATGGGCTGAAGAAATTTGGAACCTTGAGAAGACTCGGCAGTAGCATTTATTTTGAGAGACACTTGGCTAAGAAGATAGATTTGCCTTTTAAAGAAGAAAAGTCCCGACAAGAAAGCAGTTGAGTCTTAAATCTTATCTGTCAGAAGCGATAAGACCTATATACAGTACATCGGTACTATCAAAAACAATGTTGACAAACATGATCATTGGAAATAATATTTTCCAGACTATAAAGTTTTTCTTCATGTTTGAGCAGAAGCCATAAAGACATAAGTTCGCGATGCACATATCCACTAGAATGTGTATCAAGAATCTGCTGAATAGTTTGATCCAGAGATTCCTTACTCAAGCCATTCTTGCTGAAAGTTATTTTATCTTCTCGATTAATTGAGACAAAGCCCAAAGAAGTACAGCGAGTGTCACAGTTCCAGCGAGCACATTTATAACAGCCGCCTATTCTTTTTGCTCTACGTTTCTTGGCAAAAGTGCTTTTACCCATACCTCGCAGAGACTTGTATGCATTGGGATACTCTCCAGACAAACGTACATTTGCTTCAATCAGCTATCTTATATCATTTGGGATATTATTGAGCATGAGTATTCTCAATCTTTCTACTCGAGCTCGATAAATTCTCTTTATGATATTAAGAGGGAGAAAAGAATAGAATTTTTAGATTTTTAGCAGTGCTAAATCCATTGGTGATTCGGACCATTGCTGAAGAAGATTGAAGGATCACGAAGTTGGTTTATAGAAGAAAGATGAGTATGAGATAAGTTTTCGGGTATGATTAAATTATACCGAATGTCAGAAGATGCACAACCAGTATGCATTGAATGCAGTCGAAATCAGATGTGAGATGTCGGCAATAAGTGAGATGTTGCGACATTATTAAGACAGTTGCATTTTTAGAGGTAAATAAAGTTTACCTTAATGGTTGAAATTGTGGTATGACCAGAGAATGGTCAAGTTCTTCCACATCAGAACAGAAAGTTCAACGAAATTCTCGACTATAGTTAAGTAGGAGAAGTTGAAGTAAATATCAATAGTGATATTGAGTAAAAAGGTTTCTCGAAAGAGAAGCAAGTATAGAATGGAGATGTGACTTGTTAATGATTACAAGTGACATTGACATTAAGGTACATTACATACAGATGTTCCGCACCCGAAGGACCCCGGGTAGTGGGTAAATCGTATGCAATGTATCGCATAGGCAGTCAGATAAGTATTTTATTTCAATTTTTCTCTAAAGTTTTCCAGTGTGCATAAAGTTTTACGTAACCATGTTAAGTGAGTATGTGTGCGATTCAGAGTATGTGCTTTTGCACAATGAGTTTCAGTAAGTTTTAACCTACGATGACCAACCGATAGAAGTTTTGGATCAGAAGGTTCATTGGCTGAGGAATTGAGATATTTCCTCGTTAGTATAAAATGGAATCGCCACATATAGAGTTAGATGCCACTGGAAAGTGGGAAGTTAATATTAGCACTCGTTTTTCAGATTTCGAGTTATGATATATATATATATACATAGTTGGTATATATCTCAGTTTCAGTATTTGCGAAAGCGGAAATAGTTTTAAGGGGGGTAGAATGTAACATCCCTCTCAGTTATTAATAAAGTAACAGTTTTAGTTCCAAGATTTAGGTAATTTCGAGGTCAAGATATTCAGTTATCAGTTTGAAATTAAGAGTTGATCAAGGAACTAGCCACACGAGTCGTATGATGAGCCACATGAGTCGTGTGAAGCCACACGAGTCGTGTGAGAAGGCACACGAGTCGTGTGGGAGGAGATATGAATGAAAGTTAGCTTCGACTTTTTCACACAAGTCGTGTGACAATTCACACAAGTCGTGTGGGGTCACACGAGTCGTGTGACATAGCCACATGAGTCGTGTGGGGTCACACGAGTCGTGTGACAAGCCACACGAGTCTTGTGACCGACAATAAGGTATGATCATTGAGAATTCGATTGTGATCTCAACCAGAGGCCATTTTTTATGATTAATTATGTTTTGATGAGTATACAAGTTAATCATAAAACAGTTTATGATTAATTAAGTTTATAAGTTTAAATTGTTTATTATGTTCATTTCTTCACTCCATTATGATGTCTTGCCAATTTATGCCTATAAATAGAGGCCTAAAAATCAGAGTTCTTGCACCAAAGTTAAGTACCAAAAGTTATATAAGAGTGTAAGAGAGATAAGTAGTAGAAATTGAGGAGAAGTGAAGAATTTGAAGTAAAGAATCAAGTTTTTACTCTAGTAAGAAGGAGGTAATTTACTTATCTTAAAGTTACATGCATAAGTTCATGTTTTGATAATGAGTTTACATGTTTATAAGTATGTATATCATGATGTAGAAGTTGAGTTTATAATTGATTCTATGAGTACAAAGAGTTAAAGTTGTTCAAGATCAATTATATGATATATGTGCTTGATTTCATGATATGTTGATAAAGATATGAATAAGCTAGAAAAGTATGATTTAAATGAATGATTCTTATGTAAAAGAGGAGTACATGAGAACAAGAATTAAGTGATTTGGCAAAGTATAGCTTGAGTTATGAATTTTTGAAGTTGAACATGCAAGATGAAGTTTATGTTCACTATGAATTTAAATTCTAATAACTTGATGTATATACAGGCTAAAATTATGAAATTTTTATGACATGTTTAATTATGAGTTGAGATTATGACTGTTAAATTTCATGATTTAAAGATGAGAAATGAATGAGTTATGATAATTACAAGGCATATATGTAAAGATGAGTATATATGCAAGAATATTCATGATATGATCAAGTTATTAAAGTGAGATTATTATGATCAATTCTCATATAAGTGATGAACAATTTGGCAAAGTTTTAGTTTAATATGTTGAGTATATAATCTTATAAAGATTGTATTAAATATGACATATTAAGATCATAATTTAATGTTATGATTATATGAGTATTAAGTTGAGATTTAGTACTAAGTAAGTTTAAGATAAGTTTTATGAATCATGAATTCCTATGTTCTGATAGAGGCCACTTGAGTTGCCTTGAGAAATATCCATCAGAGTGTGCACACGTATCCGATCAGATATCGGAAGAGAAGAGAAAAGTTTAAGTTTCAGTACCAGAACAGATTTCTGGTTACCGATCAGATATCGGTTTATGATTATCTTTATTCGTCACTTACCCCCATGGGTTTATTTTTAGGTAGCAGGTCGAAGAGGAGGTGTGAGTAGAGCAGTGTTGGTGTGGATCGTGGACTCAGATTATGACAAAGCTTTTATAAGGACAATTATAACAGTCTGTATAATTAATTATGTTTTCAAGTATTTCCGCTATGCACATTAAGTATTGAACTTGCATTTTTAATAAATTTCAGATTTCATGTTTTTACAATTTCGAGAAGTATGAATATGGTATAGTTAAATGCAAGTTTAAAGGAAATATGTTTTCTTTATGTCTAAAGAATTATTAGACAAAAGTTTAAAGATAAATAGATTTTCAAGAAGACGAGTTTGAGTAGCATCCCGAGTTAATCGCAAAAGATTTCGAAAAATTATAAGTATTTTCGAAGTAAAAGTTGCGAAAAAGTTACTCTGATGAGCGGGGTGTTACAACCTCGGTTCCTTATTCCGAGTTCCGTACGCGAGCAGCCCCAGGCCCGTTTGTTGAAGACTTGCCGTTCGAGTCTTTCCGAGTTCCATTCGTTTGACCCGTCTCTCTAATTTTACGAAGACGAGTAACCTTTTCGGAACCTCCTTGTTAGTGTTATTCGAATTTAGAGATGTTCGGTGATTTCATGTTCGATGTCTCAAGTGTCGTTATTTGAAGCCGTTATACGTTCGATTCGTGTTGTCGTATTAACCGGGCGTTAATAACTCTCGTCTATTATAAATCGAGTATCATGTTAATGCTGTGATAAATCATATTTTGCTCGTTTATTTCTGTGGAGAAGTTATAATAATCATTGTCGAGTTTGGAACCATCGTTATATGTATTCATTGGCATCTCATGTGAAATTACATTTTTTGCTGTTCCGTTGTGCCGCAATTTAAGCCATAAGAGTCCGGTTATTTAAAGTTTCTATCTTTTTATGAAATGTAGTGATATAGCCACATAAGGATAACCCGGTCCAGAGGCTCCTTATTCAACCAGCGAACCACTCGAACAACTCGCATGTCGACATGACTCCGTCGACATGCCCAAATCGACTTCCCTAAGGTCGATTCTACTGAGAGCAATCGAGAAGAGGCAGAAGTTGGTCTAGTCGACTCTCGCAAGTCGATCTTAGTCTATCGACTTTCACTAGTCGACATCAATGAAAGAAGAGCAGCAAGAGTATAACGCCCGAGCATCCCGATATCCTAAGTCGACTCTCAGCAGTCGACTGAACTAAGACGACTCTCTAAAGACGACTTCACCTCAAAGAATTAGCCAAGCGTAACTTCCGAATCCGCACATATCCACAAGTCAACCTCCTAACTCTCGGAGTCGACCTCGCATAACAAAGGTATGATGACGACTCATCACACTTGCAACATACTTAAAGTTCTACACATTACAAAGGATAAGAAGGAATCTGGTGATGACTCAGCAACAAGGGGAGGCGAATCGACCAGGGCATTTTGGACCTTCTAGGTCCGCCGACCTGGGCATTTTGGGTACTTCAAGTAAGTATTCAGTCCTATATAAAGCAGGTGAGGTAACTCCAAACCCTAACTCTCATTCATTCCTATTCTCCCCTATAGCTGCTGCGCAGCATCTCTTCATCACTCTCATACTGACTTGAGCGTCGGAGGCTCTACGCCGGAAACAACTTCGGCGTTGAGTTTTTGCAGGAATCTCGCGGTCTAGCAACAATCCGGAGGCGGTTCAAGCAGATCTAAGCTCACATCCACCAGTTTACTCCAGATCTGAAAGTAGACCCATCATATTGGCGCCGTCTATGGGGAGTTCTTGAAGGAAGGAAGAGCTTCACACCCAGCTCCGATCTGTTTGCTGATGGCGGAAAAGGAGGGCTTGCAGAGAAATTTGAACGAGGAGTTCAGAGGGACGTGGGCGGACAAGAGGCCACCACCGCTCTCCACCACCAAACACCCCGTGATGCAGATGATGGGGATGCCACCATTTGGAGGACTCCCACCACCAGGACTGACGTTGGACGGAGAAACACCTGTCACTCCAACCGGCGTGAAGCTGCAAGTGTTGACCCAGGCAGGAACAAGTCAAGGCCCTAACCCAGATGGAGAGAAGGAACCAGCGGAAATGTCTCGACGCGAGGGAAAACATATACAAGAGATACCGGAGCAGACACAACCCCGCGTCGAGGAGCAGACCTTGACAGTGACGAGGAGTGAAATGCAAAATATGATTATTGAAGCCGTGGCTGCCCAGATGAAGCAGATGGCGCAGGTCGAGCAGCAGCCTCGAGTCGAGTACCCACCCCGGGTGGAGCAACAGCCCCGTGTCGAGTACCCGCCTCGAGTCGAGCAGCAGCCGCGCGGCGAGCAACAAGCCCAGTCAAATGTACAATAGAACAGAAGGGTGGACGAGGAAGAATCCTCCATTCGAACTATTAATCCACAGGCGAGAGACGAGACGTTAGAACAACTACTGGCACAGGTTCGCGACTTGCAAGCTTGAGTTGATGGGAAGAAGAGCAGAGGAGCAAAAGAACATCCATTCTCGCAGCAGATCCTGAGAGCCGACTTACCCAAAGGCTTTAGGGAGTTGAACATATGGTATGACGGTTCCACGGACCCGTCCCGACATCTAAGAAGTTTTGAGAACATGGCGGTGCTCCACCGCTACAGCGACCCGGTGCAATGTCGCGCCTTCTTGACAACTCTGACAGGGTCGGCCCAGGACTGGTTTCACCAACTTCCAGCGGGGTCGATTAGGGATTTTGATGGATTCAGCTCGAGTTTTCTCAACCAATTTGCAAGTGTGAGGGTGCAAGAGAAATCCTATCTCTCGCTGATAAGTATGCAGCAAAAGAAGGGTGAGTCGCTGCGAGAGTATGTGGCGAGGACAAAGGCGTGTGTCGAGTGCCCAACAGCGACAGAGGAAATTAAATCAGGAGGACCGACGAGAGGACTACTACCAGGGTTATGTAAAAACTCTTTGGCCAAGCGACCTGGTAGGAGTTTCGATGATGTGTTGGGAAGATGTGCCAAATATATGAATGTGGAGGAGGCCGAAGCCGATTATTTGCAAAATGTGAAAATGTCCCAAGCTGAAAGTCGAGACGACAGGAAGGAGAAAAAGGGCCAATCGATAGGAGATAGAAGGGGATCACCGAGAGCTTATAGGGGTGAAGGCCGGTCTAGGGGATGGAGACCGACTCAATACACACCACTGTCGGCTCCTCATGCGAGAATTCTAGAAGTAATGGAAAGGGAGATCCGCGACGATGTGGTGAGATGGCCGCGGACGAGGAAGGACGGACCCATGAAACCCAAAAGCAACTTATATTGTCGATTCAACAAAGATTACGGACATAACACTGACGACTGCCGACACTTGAAAGACGAGATTGAGAGGTTGATAAAAGCGGGCCACTTGAAGGAGTTCATATACAAAGATCGTGAGAGGTCGAGCAAGAGACGAGAAAGAAGTAAGAGTCCTCGCAAGAGGGCGAGGTCACCAGAGAAGGAGGAACTCCTGCGAAAAAAAGGAGTAAGTAACATGATTTTTGGAGGTCAACTGATGGAGATTCTAATCGAGCAAGAAAGGCCTATGCTCGAGGCCGATATGCGAAAGTCGAGGTGCAGCAGGTTGACGAGAGTGGACCAGTGACGAACTTTGGACCTGCGGACGTTGGTGGAGTCGAGAGACCACATAATGATGCCATGATGATGACTGCGCAGATATCAGGATATGAGGTGCAAAGGGTGTTTGTCGACACCGGAAGTTCCGTAAACGTGATTTTCTATGAATGCCTTAGAAGGATGGAGCACGACATCGAACTTACACCTCTACATACATCACTCTTTGGATTCAATGGGTCAGAAGTCGCTCCACTAGGAGAAACCACGCTCGCTGTCGTCTTGGGGGAGGGCGACTTGAGGAAAGTAAAAATGGTGAGATTTGTGGTGGTCGACGTCGAGTCGGCTTACAACGTGATTTTTGGAAGGCCGGCACTCAATGCCTTCCAGGCAGTCGTGTCGACCTATCACATGAAGCTGAAGTTTCCCGTAGGAGATCGAGTGGGAGAGGCTTGAGAGGATCAAAAGCTGTCGAGAACGTGTTATCAGATCGCGGTCAAAACTAATCAACGAGCCGAGGTCAAAGAAGGCAAGAGACTAATGATGAACGAAAAAAGGCCGAGAGGGAGTGACCTCGAGCCCCATGGGGAGTTGATGGAAATTCAAATCGGAGAATCGAAAGATCAAACCACCAAAGTCGGGAGGGAGTTGGAGGACGAATTGCGGGAACAGTTAGTGAGATTGTTGAAGGAATTCAGGGACATATTCGCCTTCTCTCCTGAAGAGCTGACAGGAATCGACCCAGATGTTATGGAGCACAAACTCAATGTTGACCCACTCAGGAAACCCGTGAAACAACGACTCAGGCACCATGGCGCTGAAATCGACAAAGCGATCGAAGTCGAGGTGGACAAATTGCTAAAAGCCAAACATATCAAGGAAATCCAATTCCCCGAATGGATATCTAACACAGTGATGGTGAGGAAGGCATTGAACAAATGGCGCATGTGCATCGACTTTCGTGACTTAAACTTGGCGTGCCCTAAAGATCATTATTCTTTGCCTAGAATCGACCAGCTAGTCGACTCCACGGCTGGTTGCGAGTTGTTGAGCATGATGGACGCATCTCAGGGATACCATCAAATCCCTCTGGCTCCGGAGGATCAGAGTAAAGTGAGTTTCGTGACAAGTAAGGGGACATATTGTTATGTCGTCATGCCCTTTGGCCTCAGAAACGCGGGAGCAACCTACCAGCGGCTGATGGATCGGATGTTCAAACCCCAGATCGGCCGGAATATGGAAGTATACGTTGACGATATCCTGGTGAAGAGCAAGTCCTCGACTTCACACCTAGACGACTTGAGGGAAACCTTCAACACCCTTAGGACGTTTGGGATGAAGTTGAACCCGAGCAAGTGTGCCTTTGGAGTAAAGGCGGGGCGATTTTTGGGATATGTCATCACGGAGCGGGGAATCAAGGTAAACAAAGACAAGGTGAAGGACATACTCGACATGGCTCCACCGCGAAACATTAGAGAAGTCCAAGTACTAACGGGGAGGATTGCAGGCTTGAGCAGATTCATCGCTCGGGCAGCCGAGAAGAGTTTTCCTTTTTTCAAACTACTTAAAAAGAGGACGGTATTCAAGTGGAGTGACGAGGCGCAGATGGCCTTTGAGAAGTTGAAAGAATTTCTGAGCGAGCTGCCCTTGCTGACCAAACCAGAACTAGGTGACGAGTTGATTTTATATATCTCGGTGGGGGAGTTTGCTCTTAGTTCAGTGTTGCTGCGGTAGGAAGGAAGCTCCCAACAGCCAATTTACTACACAAGTCGAGTACTCCAAGGTGCGGAGACGAGATATCCGGAAGTCGAGAAAGCCGCCCTGACACTAGTTATAACGGCCAGAAAGCTGAGGCCTTATTTTCTGAATCATACGATTATGGTAAGAACGAATTTTCAACTGGGAGAAACATTGGGACGACCTACAGTCTCGGGTCGACTCGTGAAATGGGCAGTCGAGCTGAGCGAGTATGCTATCAAGTACGAGCCGAGGCAAGCCATTAAAGCGCAGGCTCTAGCTGATTTTATTCAAGAAGGAACCAAACGAGAAGAGAGGAAGTGGGTAATGCACGTTGACGGGTCCTCGGCCGCGAAGGGATCGGGGTTGGGAGTCGTCCTCGTATCCCCCGAGGGCGAACAGCTCGACTTCGCGATTAGAATGGGGTTCAAGGCCTCAAACAATGAAGCTGAATACGAGGCGCTTGTCAAAGGGATACAACTGGCAATCGGTGGCGGAGCAACAGAAATCGCAGCACATTCCGACTCGCAGCTCGTCGTCGAGCAAGTGTTGGGGAATTGTGAAATTAAGGAAGAAAGAATGATGAAATATGTCGAGGAAATTCAGAGCCTCATACAAGGCTTGGAAAAGTTCGAATTGATGCAAGTCCCGCGAGAAGAGAACAATCGAGCCGACTGGCTCACAAGAATTGCAAGCTCAAACGAAGAAAAGGTGGGAAATCACATCACTACGATGCACCTTGAAGGGAGTGTTCTAAGTGAAGCTATGGAAATTGACGAGAAGGGCGATTGGAGGAAGTCGATTCGCGAACTCTTGCAGGGTCGAATCCCTGCAGGAGACAAGCAGGAGGCGGAAAAGATGGCTCGATATCTAAGCAAGTACTTCGAAGTCGACGGGATCCTATACAAGAAATCGCTAGTCGGACCTCACCTGAGGTGTGTTTCCGAAGAAGGGGTGCATGTTCTAAAAGAAATCCATGAAGGATGTTGCGGAGAGCACATAGGATCTCGAGCATTAACCGGCAAAGCCCTGCGAGCAGGATATTACTGGCCCAAGGTACGGGCAATGGCGGAGAAGCTCGTGCGAGAATGCAATAAGTGTCAGCGACACGGCCAAGTTACGCATGTTCCAGCTGAATATATGACGACAATCAACTCTCCGATTCCCTTCGCACAATGGGGAATCGACTTGGTGGGCCCATTGCCAATGGGGACGGGACAAAGGAAATTCTTGGTAGTCGCAGTCGACTATTTCAGCAAATGGGTCGAGGCGGAACCCTTGGCGCGAATTACTGAGGAAAAGATGATACAGTTCTTGTTCAACAATATCTGCTGTCGATTTGGAATTCCAAAGGTGTTAATCTCAGATAACGGAACGCAATTCCAAGGAAAACGAATCCAAGCGTGGTGTCTCGACATGGGAATTAAGCAGCGGTTTGCATCAGTCGCACATCCACAGGCAAACGGGCAAGTCGAGGTCACCAATCGAACTATCCTCCAAGGGTTGAAGAAAATACTGGAAAAGGCGTCGGGAGCTTGGGTCGACGAGTTGACAGCAGTCCTATGGGCTTATAGGACGACTCCAAGAAGTTCGACTGGACAATCCCCATTTCACATGGTCTATGGGATGGATGCATTATTGCCGGTTGAGGTCGGCCTCGACTCCCACAGATCGAAGTTCTATGAAGAAAAGAAAAACGAAGAGATGATAGAAGAAGCCCTCGACTTAATCGAAGAAGGACGAGAAGAAGCTTGGGTACGATCCGTCGAATACAAGCAAAAGATGCGCGTGGCCTTCGACAAGAAGGTCCGAACCAGACGTTTTCAAGTTGGGGATCTCGTCCTCAAGCGAGCCGACGCTCTCAAACATGTCGGCAAGCTCGAAGCTAACTGGGAAGGGCCCTATACCATCACAAAGGTGCTCGAGAGAGGCGCATATGAACTCGAGGATGGGGAAGGTCGACAACTCCCGCGATCCTGGCACGTGATCCATCTCAAACGCTTTTATGCCTAAGGCAATGTCTCGAACTACTTTTTGTACTGAACAATGTTTGAATTGAATTCAATGATGAAATGAATCTTAAAGTTTGTGCTTCAATTATGCTTCTTATATTTATGCGTCGACTTTATTATGATTGCATGGAAAACTGAATTTTTTCAAAACGGCTATAAAGCCGGCTAACTCTCTGATGATTACGTAATCAACTGAACACAACTACAAAGTTGTAAATTCTCGAGTGGAATCTCGAGCAGGCTACGAAGCCTTCGACTACGAAGTCGACTAACACAACTACGAAGTTGTAAATTCTCGACTGGAATCTCGAGCAGGCTACGAAGCCTTTGACTACGAAGTCGACTAACACAACTACGAAGTTGTAAATTCTCGAGTGGAATCTCGAGCAGGCTACGAAGCCTTCGACTACGAAGTCGACTAACACAACTACGAAGTTGTACATTCTCGAGTGGAATCTCGAGCAGGCTACGAAGCCTTCGACTACGAAGTCGACTAACACAACTACTAAGTTGTAAATTCTTGAGTGGAATCTCGAGCAGGCTACGAAGCCTTCGACTATGAAGTCGACTACGAAGTTGTAAATTCTTGAGTGGAATCTCGAGCAGGGTACAAAGCCTCCGACTACGAAGTCGACTAACACAACTACGAAGTTGTACATTCTCGAGTGGAATCTCGAGCAGGCTATGAAGCCTTCGACTACGAAGTCGACTAACACAACTACGAAGTTGTAAATTCTCGAGTGGAATCTCGAGCAGGCTACGAAGCCCTCGACTACGAAGTCGACTAACACATCCTTAACAATCGACACTCTCGAGCGGAATCTAGAGCACATTGCAAATCGCGCTCATGACGTCGGTATACACAATTATGCAGTGGTCACATTTAAAGAACGAAATATCTCGTACAACCAACTTTAATACACATCTAGATAACGATCATCGACACAGCTAAGAAGCTATTCAAATTGTTGCTCGACTTCGACCAGCTCGCAAGAAGGGTTGGGTGGAAGACGAGTTGAAAAACTTACGTTTCACAGCTAAGAAGCTGTTTAAATTATTGCTCGACTTCGACCAGCTCGCAAGAAGAGTTGGGGAGAAGACGAGTTGAAAAACTTACGTTTCACAGCTAAGAAGGTGTTCAAATCATTGCTCGACTTCGACCAGCTCGCAAGAAGGGTTGGGGGGAAGACGAGTTGAAAAACTTGAGTTTCACAGCTAAGAAGTTGTTCAAACCATTGCTCGACTTCGACCAGCTTGCAAGAAGGGTTGGGTGGAATACGAGTTGAAAAACTTACATTTCACAGCTAAGAAGCTGTTTAAATTATTTCTCGACTTCGACCAGCTCGCAAGAAGGGTTGGGGTGAAGACGAGTAGAAAAACTTACGTTTCATAGCTAAGAAGCTGTTTAAATTATTGCTCGACTTCGACCAGCTCACAAGAAGGGTTGGGGAGAGGATTCATTGGAATAGCAGCAAGATAATGTAAAAAACAATTAACACAAGTGATGAAGGAAAAAGAGAAGCATTATATTCATAACAAAAACCATTACATTTCGAGGTCGTCTCGGCCCTTACAATTCTTGAAAATGGGCCGAGACGAGAAAGACAAAATAAACAACGATACTAAAGAAGGACAAACTAGCAAAACATTGGCACAGCCCCAAATCAGACAAACACGTCTAAGAGTCGGCGTCCGACTTCTCAGCAGTGTCGTCTCCGCCCTCCATCACAACGGTAGCCTGACTAATTCGGTAGACCCGGCCAGAGGGGCGACGGGGATTTCAAGTTGTGAACCTAGGCCAGCCTTGGGAATGGCCCAAGCCTCGAGTCCCGTCCACCACGGGTAGTCATCAAGGAGAGACGAGTCACCCTAATAGCCTTGGGGTCAGGGAGCGTCTCCTTAACCGTCTCGCTATCGAGCTTCCCAGCAAATTCAGACCCCTCCACGACCGCCGCCCACGCATCAAAAGCAAAATCGAAGTATTGGACGACGGCAGGGCAAAGCTTGTCGAGGAAGGCGTGGGAGTTGCAGAAGGCTTTGACGACCTCCTGGCGATAGGTCTCGAGGAAGATGGCGCCCATTGGGGACTTCAAGAAGGTTCTGCGCCCCTCCTCGATGCCGTTCTCTCTCTCGACCATATTCTCATCGCGAGCCTTGTCGAGGTCGGTCTTGAGCTTGTCATTCAGATGCCGGAATACGGCTTTGTCGGCCTTTAGCTTGTCGACAAGGGCCTTCGAGGCCTCCAAATCCTCTTTCAGCGCCTCAATTTCCTGGCGCTGAGCTTCGCACTTGTCCTCGAGGGACTTGGTGGAGGCAAGGGGAGCCTTGCTCGTCTCCTCGAAGCAGGGGAGCGCCGCGGCCAGGAACTGCAGAAAAACATGGGAAACAGATGAGAAAAAGATGAATCAAGTTTAAAAGGAAAATGCAAAAATCGAGTCGATTGAAGGATAGAAAAATACCCGGGAGAGACACTGCACAGCGTAGTTTGAGCGCTCGTACAGGTTCCCATCGACGCGCTCCTTGTCGTCCTCAGGGATTACGGAGTTGAGGTATTTAGCCACGTGGTACGGCTCCGGATGATTCCAGAGCCAAGAGGGCATCTTAACCGTCACGTCTTTGTTGGTGATGGGGGAGGGGGCCTTCTTCTCGACCGCTTTTCCTTTGCCCTTGTCGACCTTTCGGCGTTTCAGGTCGTCAGGGATAAGGATGGCGGCCCGATCGTCTTGGGCCCTCTGGCGAGAAGCAGAGCCAGATGGCTTGTGTTGGGAAGCGCTAGGGTTCTCAACCCTCGATTTCTTGGCAGCCGTCATCTCGGCAGCTGAAGCGCCGGGCCTTGATCCGGATCCACTCGAGGGTCGGGAGAGAGGAGCAGAACCGCCCGTCGACGGGCCGGCCGATTAGTTTTTCTTTAGCTCGAAACGTTTGAGCGCTTTAACTGAAATAATGACAGAAGAGAAGTTAACATGCGAGGAACACTTAGCAGTCGCGACGCGAATAATCAAAATTTATAAACAGTTGCACAAGGAAGTATGTTAAAAGCATACGAGGGTCATCGAGACGAGGAAGATCCTCGTAAATGACGATTCTGGCATGATTGACCAATTCACGGTCCTTTATTAACTGACGGGCACTATATGTATGTTTATTGAGTTCCGTCAAAAGAGTGGCAAACTCGTCAGAGCGAGGCCTTTTATTCTGTTTCACTTTCGAGGTTATCCATTTATTCACGTAAGGATACATACCGGCTGCGGGTCGAATAAAGACGTACTTCGATTTCCATTCCGTAACATTGGAGGAAAGGTCAGTAAGGAAAGTCACACCGGCACGGCGGCCCAAGCAATGGACACCTTTGGAAAGTCGATAGCCATAACAATAAAAGAAAAACTCGGGCGAGAAAAACTTGAGTACTATCCGGGAGACGACTATGAAGGCTATCATGATACGGATAGCGTTTGGAGAAAATTGATTTATTTGGACATTATACAAGTTACTTATCAACAAAAGCTCGTCTTGAATAGGAAAGCAGAGACCGAAGACGACTTGATATATGAAAAACGTATGACAGCCGGGAGGAGGATGGGCAAAATCGTCATTAGGACCTGGGGCGACCAACTCCCAATCGGAAGGGAGCCCACTAAATTTCCTGAAGCCCTCGACCTCGGCTGCAGAGGAATAACAGAAAGGATTTAAAACAGCTAACCTAGCTAAAGGACAAGCTATTGATACAGTATTTTGAGAATCGAGAAGAGGAGCAATTATTGGTACAGATACAAGGCTTGTTCTATAAACAGGGATGTCTAATAACCTAAGAGGAATACCTCGAGGGATAAGATCGAGTCGAGAAGGATTTCCTCGAGAAGGGCTCTTCACGATGTCGACCAAACCACCCTTCAAAAGTGCTTGATCATATTGTTCCCAGTCGACAGAGGAAGCCAAAACGTGAGGGGAAGAAGGATGAGAAGGCAGCGAAGTCATCTTATAGCCGGTTACCTCGACAGAGTCAGAACTAGAACCCTCATCGGCTTGATAAATATAATCGTTGATCTGCTGACCAAGGGAGCCAGAGAGAGGAGACGAGTCGGAAGCTAAGGAAAGAAAATGAAGGAGAAGGTCGAAGTTAGTAAAGTCACGAGTTAAGGCCTACAAGATCGAATCAGGACGACTCGCAATAATCGACAGAGGATGAAAGGACAAAGAAGGGGCAATCACTATCGATGGCTCGACTTAAATAAACCAGTAAGACGACAACTGAAGAAAGAAGACCACTAAGTCGACAAGAGCCGACTTAGCGACAGGTGAAAATCGACTGCACATCGGCAGCCGACAACTGGTAAAAACAATAAATTCTAGCAGAGTGTACGCGTAAAGAGATCCAACGCGAAACCCATAAGAAATTCGTGAAGAACATGAAGAACACGCATGACCTCCAGGTTCGAAAAAGCCAGAAAAATAAAAAAGGAAGAAAACAATAGAAATCTAAAAGATAAGAGAAGGTAGTGAAACTTACACATGATGCCTTGATGAGTTCGGAGAAAATGCTAAGTTGCCGGCGAAAGAAAGCGCCGGTGAAGCCGAAGAACAAAAATCGCCGGAGAGTTGGAAGCAATTGGAAGATCGAAGAAGTTGAAATCGTGAAAAGCCATCTGAGGCAAACCCGCAATGTATTTATACAGGGGGACAATAGATACGAACCGTTGGATCAATAGTAAAACTAACGATCCTGATGAAGCGCAGAATTCGAAGAGTCGGCGATGGAGGTGACGCGCGTGACTTTAGGGTTTTCGAAATTTGAAATTTGAAAAAGGTCTGCCAGAGTGTCAGACTTCTCCGAAAATGCAATCATGAAATTGAGGCGCGCCCTAATCGGTTGACGAGACGAGTTGTAGAAGAGGCCATTACGAGCAAGAATGGTAAGAAGGCGACACAATTATACTTCACCAAATTTACTCTTAAGCAGTCGACTGCTTAGAGTAATTTTTGGGGGGGACTAGATGATATAGCCACATAAGGATAACCCTGTCCAGAGGCTCCTTACTCAACAAGCGAACCACTCGAACAACTCGCATGTCGACATGCCCAAATCGACTTCCCTAAGGTCGATTCTACTGAGAGCAATCGAGAAGAGGCAGAAGTTGGTCTAGTCGACACTCGCAAGTCGACCTTAGTCTATCGACTTTCACTAGTCAACATCAATGAAAGAAGAGCAGCAAGAGTATAACGCCCGAGCATCCCGATATCCTAAGTCGACTCTCAGCAGTCGACTGAACTAAGACGACTCTATGAAGACGACTTCACCTCAAAGAATTAGCCAAGCATAACCTCCGAATCCGCACATATCTACAAGTCGACCTCCTAGCTCTCGGAGTCGACCTCGCATACCTCGAATAACAAAGGTATGATGACGACTCATCACACTTGCAACATACTTAAAGTTCTACACATTACAAAGGATAAGAAGGAATCTGGTGATGACTCAGCAACAAGGGGAGGCGAATTAACCAGGGCATTTTGGACCTTCTAGGTCCGCCAACCTGTGCATTTTGGGTACTTCAAGTAAGTATTCACTCATATATAAAAGAGGTGAGGTAACTCCAAACCCTAACTCTCATTCATTCCCATTCTCCCCTATAGCTGCTGTGCAGCATCTCTTCATCACTCTCATACTGACTTGAGCGTCGGAGGCTCTACGCCGGAAACACCTCAGGCGTTGAGTTTTTGCAGGAATCTCACGGTCTAGCAACAATCCAGAGGCGGTTCAAGCAGATCTGAGCTCACATCCACCGGTTACTCCAGATCTGGAAGTAGACCCATCATGTAGTATTTAAGTTTGCTGTACCTGGGCTTTGGAATTTCTCGATTCCGAGTTATATCAAATAAGTTATGATTTTTGCAAGACTTTCGTGAGTTCAATTTTTCCTGTTACCCGGCAGCATGTCTGTAATTAAACTATGACCTGTTTATCGTGTTGTAATATGCTCGTATGAATTTATTCTTTTCATGAAAGTTATAGGTATGTTTCTTAACTTTAAAATGAGATAAAGTTCATGTTGATATGTGCTCTGTAGCTCGAGTTGTGTTCTTATGAAGTTAGACATGCATGAGATTGGATTTGTTATTTTGGCAGAAACCTAATGTTAGATGTTAATTGATTTTACTCTATCCAAATGACCTTATACGCTTCTGTGTTCTAAATGAAAATTGTAGAGGCATGATTTAGGTTTAATTTGAGACTTGAACCATGTCATTGGGTGGTCTGTAGCTCGGTCTAGGTGATAAACTCTGAAGTGCTGTCTACATCACATGTTAGTTTCTGACAGGTTTGCTGAATCAAATATTTTGTGATTAAACTCGTTGATAATGTGATTATTTTCCAATGTGATCTTCAGCAAAGTTGTAGAAATTTGAGTTATCGATCATGTGTGATATAGCCACATAAGGATAACCCGGTCTAGAAGCTCCCTACTCGATCGGTGAACCACTCGAACAACTCGTATGTCGACAGGACTCTGTCGACATCCTCACATCGACTTTCCTAAAGACGATTCTACTGAGAGCAATCGAAAAGAAGCAGAAATTGGCCTAGTCGACTCTCCCCAGTCGACCTTAGTCTATCGACTTTTACTAGTCGACATCAATGAAAGAAGAGCAGCAAGAGTAACGCCCGAACATCCTGATATCCTAAGTCGACTCTCAGCAGTCGGTTGAACTAAGACGACTCTCTGAAGACGACTTCGCCTCTAAGAATTAGTCATGCGTAGCCTTCGAATCCGCACATATCCACGAGTCGACTTCCTAACTCTAAAAGTCGACCTCGCATACCTCGAATAACAAAGATGTGATGACGACTCATCACACTTACAACATACTTGAAGTTGTACACATTACAAAGGATAAGAAGGAATCTGTTGATGACTCAGCAACAAGGGGAGACAAATCGACCAGGGCATTTTGGACCTTCTAGGTCCACCGACTTGGGCATTCTGGGTACTTCAGGTAAATATGCACTCCTATATAAAGGAGGTGAGGTAACCCTAAACCCTAACTCTCATTCATTCCCATTCTCCCCCATAGCTGCTACGCAGCATCTCTTCATCACTCTCATACTGACTTGAGCGTCAGAGGCTCTACGCTGGAAACACCTCCGGCGTTGAGTTTTTGCAGGAATCTCGCGGTCTAGCAACGATTGGGAAGCGGTTCAAGAAGATGTGAGCTGACAACAACCGGTTTACTCCAGATCTGGAAGTAGACTCATCATTTGGCGCCGTCTGTGGGGAGTTCTTGAAGGAAGTAAGAGCTTCACACCCAGCTCCGATCTGTTTGCTGATGGCGGAAAAGGAAGGCTTGTAGAGGAATTTGAACGAGGAGTTCAGAGGGACATGGATGGACAAGAGGCCACCACTGCTCTCCACCACCAAACACCCTGTGATGCAGATGATGGGGATACCACCATTTGGAGGACTTCCACCGCCAGGACTGACGTTGGGCGGAGAAACACCTATAACTCCAACCGGCGTGAAGCTGCAAGTGTTGACCCAAGCAGGAACAAGTCAAAACCCTAACCCAGATGGAGAGAAGGAGCCGAAGGAGATGTCTCGACGCGAGGGAAAACATATACAAGAGATACCGGAGCAGACACTACCCCGAGTCGAAGAACAGACCTTGACAGTGACAAGGAGTGAAATGCAGAAGATGATTGCTGAAGCCGTGGCGGCCCAGATGAAGCAGATGGCGCAGGTCGAACAACAGCCTCGAATCGAGTACCCACCCCGGGTTGAGCAACAGCCACGTGTCGAGTACCCACCTCGAGTCGAGCAGCAGCCGCGTGGCGAGCAACAAGCCCAGTCAAATGTACAACATAACAGAAGGGTGGACGAAGAAGAATCCTCCATTCGAACTGTTAATCCACAGGCGAGGGACGAGACGTTAGAACAACTACTGGCACAGGTTCGCGACTTGCAAGCTCGAGTCGGTGGGAGGAAGAGCAGAGGAGCAAAAGAACACCCATTCTCGCAGCAGATCCTGAGAGCCGACTTACCCAAAGGCTTCAGGGAGTTTTAACATATGGTATGACGGTACCACAGACCCGTCTCGACATCTGAGAAGCTTTGAGAACATGGCGGTGCTCCACCGCTACAGCGACCCAGTGCAGCGTCGCGCCTTCTTGACGACCTTGACAGGGTCGACCCAGGACTGGTTTCATCAACTTCCAGCGGGGTCGATTAGGGACTTTGATGGATTTAGTTCGAGTTTTATTAACCAATTTGCAAGTGTGAGGGTGCAAGAGAAATCCTATCTCTCGCTGATAAGTATGCAGCAAATAAGTATGCAGCAAAAGAAAGATGAGTCACTGCGAGAGTATGTGGCAAGGTTTACAAAGGCGTGTGTCGAATGCCCAACAGCGACAGAGGAGATCAAATCAGGAGGACTGACGAGAGGATTATTACCAGGGTTATGTAAAAACTCTTTAGCCAAGCGACCTGGTAGGAGTTTCGATGACGTGTTGGGAAGATGTGCCAAATACATGAATGTCGAGGAGGCCGAAGCCGACTATTTGCAAAGTGTGAAAATGTCCCAAGCTGAAAGTCGAGACGACAAGAAGGAGAAAAAGGGCCCATCGACAGGAGATAGAAGGGGATCACCGAGAGCAGATAGGGGTGAAGGCCGGTCTAGAGGATGGAGACCGACTCAATATACACCACTATAGAAGTAATGGAAAGGGAGATCCGCGAGGATGTGGTGAGATGGCCGCGGACGAGGAAGGACGGACCCATGAAACCCAAAAGCAACTTATATTGTCGATTCCAAAAAGATTACGGGCACAACACTGACGACTGCCGACACTTGGAAGACGAGATTGAGAGGTTGATAAAGGCGGGCCACTTGAAGGAGTTCATATACAAAGATCGTGAGAGGTCGAGCAGGAGACGAGAAAGAAGCAAGAGTCCTCGCAAGAGGGCGAGATCGCCAGAGAAGGAGGAGCTCCCACCAAAAAGAGGGGTGATTAACATGATTTTTGGAGGATCAACTGATGGAGATTCCAATCGAGCAAGGAAGGTGTATGCTCGAGGTCGATATGCAAAAGTCGAGGTACAGCAGGTCGACGAGAGCAGACCAGTGATGAACTTCGGACCTGCAGACGTTGGTGAAGTCGAGAGGCCACATAATGATGCCTTGATGATAACTGCGCAGATATCGGGATATGAGGTGCAAAGGGTGTTTGTCGACACTGGGAGTTCTGTGAACGTGATTTTTTATGAGTGCCTCAGAAGGATGGAGCTCGACATTGAACTCACGCCTCTACATACATCACTTTTTGGATTCAATGGCTCGGAAGTCGCTCCCCTGGGGGAAACCATGCTAGCTGTCGTCCTCGGGGAAGGTGACTTGAGGAAAGTGAAGATGGTAAGATTCGTAGTGGTGGATGTCGATTCGGCTTACAATGTGATCCTAGGGAGACCGGCGCTCAACGCTTTCCAAGCAGTCGTATCGACCTATCATATGAAATTGAAGTTCCCTGTGGGAGATCGAGTGGGAGAGGCTCGAGGGGATCAGAAGCTGTCGAGAACCTGTTACCAGATCGCGGTCAAAACCAATCAACGTGCTGAGATCAAGGAAGGCAAGAAACCAATGACGAGCGAAAAGAGGCCGAGAGGGAGTTACCTCTAGCCCCATGGAGAATTGATGGAGATTCAAATTGGAGAGTCAATAGACCAAACCACAAAAGTCGGGAGAGAATTGGAGGACGAGTTGCGAGAGCAGTTGGTTGAATTGCTAAAAGAATTCAGGGACATATTCGCTTTCTCTCCCGAAGAGTTAACGGGAATCGACCCGGAGGTTATGGAGCATAAACTCAATGTCGACCCCCTCAGAAAACCCATGAAGCAGCGACTCAAGCACCATGGCGCTGAAATCGACAAAGGCGTCGAAGTCGAGGTGGACAAATTACTCAAGGCCAAACATATCAAGGAAATCCAATTCCCCGAATGGATATCCAACACAGTGATGGTGAGGAAGGCATTAAACAAATGGCGTATGTGCATCGACTTCCGTGACTTAAACCTGGCATGTCCTAAAGATCATTATCCCTTGCCTAGGATTGACCAGCTAGTCGACTCCACGGCTGGCTGCGAGTTGTTGAGCATGATGGACGCATCTCAGGGATATCACCAAATCCCCTTGGCCCCAGAAGATCAAAGTAAAGTAAGTTTTGTGACGAGTAAGGGGACATATTGTTATGTCGTCATGCCCTTTGGCCTAAAAAATGCAGGAGCGACCTACCAGCGATTGATGGATCGAATGTTCAAACCCCAGATCGGTCGGAATATGGAGGTGTACGTTGACGATATCCTGGTGAAGAGCAAGTCCTCGACTTCACACCCAGACGACTTAAGGGAAACTTTCAGCACCCTTAGGACGTTTGGGATGAAGTTGAACCCGAGCAAATGTGCCTTTGGAGTAAAAGCGGGACAATTTTTGGGATATGTTGTCACAGAACGAGGAATCGAGGTGAATCAAGACAAGGTGAAGGCCATACTCGACATGGCACCACCGCGAAACATTAGAGAAGTCCAAGTACTAACAGGGAGGATTGCAGGCTTGAGCAGATTCATCGCTCGAGCAGCCGAGAAGAGTTTCCCTTTTTTCAAATTACTCAAGAAGAAGACGGTTTTCAGATGGAGTGACGAGGCACAGATGGCCTTCGAGAAATTGTAAGAGTTCTTGGGCGAACTGCCCTTGCTGACCAAACCAGAACGAGGTGACGAGTTGATTCTATATATCTCAGTGGGAGAGTTCGCTTTGAGTTCGGTGTTGCTGCGGGAAGACGGAAGTTCACAACAGCCGATTTATTACACAAGTCGAGTACTTCAAGGTGCGGAGACGAGATATCCGGAAGTCGAGAAAGCCACCCTGACACTAGTTATAACAGCCATAAAGCTGAGGCCTTATTTTCTGAATCATACGATTGTGGTAAGAACGAACTTTCAGTTGGGAGAAACACTGGGTCGACCTACAGTCTTAGGTCGACTCGTAAAGTGGGCAGTCGAGCTGAGCGAGTATTCTATCAAGTACGAGCCGAGGCGAGCCATTAAAGCCCAGGCTCTAGCTGATTTCATTCAAGAAGGAACCAAAGGAGAAGAAAGGAGATGGACGATGCATGTCGATGGGTCCTCGGCCTCAAAAGGATCTGGTTTGGGAGTCGCCCTCGTATCCCCCGAGGGCGAACAGCTCGACTTCGCGATTAGAATGGGGTTCAAAGCCTCAAACAATGAAGCTGAGTACGAGGCACTTATCAAGGGGATACACTTGGCAATTGGTGGCGGAGCAATAGAAATCGCAGCACATTCTGACTCGCAACTCGTCGTCGGGCAAGTACGGGGAAATTGCGAAATTAAGGAAGGCAGAATGCTGAAATATGTCGAGGAAATTCAGAGCCTCATACAGGGGTTGGAAAAGTTCGAGTTGACGCAAGTCCCGCTAGAAGAGAACAGACGAGCCGACTGGCTCGCGAGAATTGCAAGCTCAAACGAAGGAAAGGTGGGAACTCACATCACTACGATGTACCTCGAGGGGAGTGTGCTAAGCGAAACCATGGAAATTGACGAGAATGACGACTGGAGGAAGCCTATTCGCGAACTCTTGCAGGGTCGAGTCCCTACAGGAGACAAACAAGAAGCGGAAAAGATAGCCCGATATCTAAGCAAGTATTTCGAAGTCGACGGGGTCCTATACAAGAAGTCGATGTCGGACCTCATTTGAGATGTGTTTCCGAAGAAGAGGGAGTTCATGTTCTAAGAGAAATCCATGAAGGATGCTGCGGAGCACACGTCGGATCTCGAGCCCTAACTGGCAAAGCTCTGAGAGCAGGCTACTATTGGCCCAAAATTCGAGCGGCGGCCGAGAAGTTAGTCCAGAAGTGCGAGAAATGCCAGCGTCATGGCCAAATCACTCATGTTCCAGCTGAATATATAACGACAATCAACTCTTCGATTCCCTTCGCGCAATGGGGAATCGACTTGGTGGACCCATTGCCAATGGGGACGGGACAAAGGAAATTCTTGGTAGTTGCAGTCGACTATTTCAGCAAATGGGTCGAAGCGGAACCCTTGGCGCGAATTACTGAAGAAAAGATGATACAATTTTTTTTCAATAATATCTGCTGTCGATTTGGGATTCCAAAGGTGTTAATTTCAGATAACGGGACACAATTCCAGGGAAAACAAATCCAAGCATGGTGTCTCGACATGGGAATTAAACAGCGGTTTGCATCAGTCGCACACCCACAAGCGAACGGGCAAGTCGAGGTCACCAACCGAACTATTCTCCAAGGGTTGAAGAAAAGACTGGAGAAGGCATCGGGAGCCTGGGTTGACGAGCTGACGACAGTCCTATGGGCCTATAGGACGACTCCGAGAAGTTCGACGGGACAATCCCCATTTCACATGGTCTATGGGATGGATTCATTACTGCCGATTGAAGTCGGCCTCGACTCCCACAGATCAAAGTTCTACGAAGTAAGGAGAAACAAAGAAATGATCGAAGAGGCCCTAGACCTAATTGAAGAAGGTCGAGAAGAAGCCTGGGTACGATCTGACGAGTACAAACAGAAGATGCGAGCAGCCTTCGACAAGAAGGTCCGAACCAGACGATTTCAAGTTGGAGATCTCGTCCTCAAGCGGGCCGATGCCCTCAAACATGTCGGCAAACTCGAAGCTAACTGGGAAGGGCCCTACACCATCACAAAAGTACTCGAGAGGGGCGCATACGAACTCGAGGATGGAGAAGGTCGACAACTCCCGCGATCCTGGCACGTGATCCATCTCAAACACTTTTACGCCTAAGGCAATGTCTCGAACTACTTTTTGAACTAAACAATGTTTGAATTGAATTCAATGATGAAATGAATCTTAAAGTTTGTGCTTCAATTATGCTTCTTATATTTATATGTCGACTTTATTATGAGTGCATGGAAAACTGAATTTTTCAAAACGGCTATGAAGCCGGCTAACTCTCCAATGATTACATAATCAACTGAACACAAGTACGAAGTTGTAAATTCTCGAGCGGAATCTCGAGCAGGCTACGAAGCCTCCGACTACAAAGTCGATTAACACAACTACGAAGTTGTAAATTCTCGAGCGAAATCTCGAGCAGGCTACGAAGCCTTCGATTACGAAGTCGACTAACACAACTACGAAGTTGTAAATTCTCGAGCGGAATCTCAAGCAGGCTACGAAGCCTTCGACTACGAAGTCGACTAACACAATTACGAAGTTGTAAATTCTCGAGCGAAATCTCGAGCAGGCTACGAAGCCTTCAACCACGAAGTCGACTAACACAAATACGAAGTTGTAAATTCTCGAGCGGAATCTCGAGCAGGCTACGAAGCCTTGGACTACGAAGTCGACTAACACAACTACGAAGTTGTAAATTCTCGAGCGGAATCTCGAGCAGGCTACGAAGCCTTCGACTACGAAGTCGACTAACACAACTACGAAGTTGTAAATTCTCGAACAGAATCTCGAGCAGGCTATGACGCCTTCGACTATGAAGTCGGCTAGCACAACCATTAACAATTGAAGCTCTCGAGCGGAATCTCGAGCAAATTACAAATCTCACACTCATGACATCGGTATACACAATTATGTAATTGTCGCGTTTACAGAACGAAAAATCTCGTACAATCAACTTTGATACACATCTAGACAACGAACATCGACACGGCTACGATGCTGTTCCGATGGTTGCTCGACTTCGACCAGTTCGCAAGAAGGGTTGGGGAGAAGACGAGTTGAAAAATTAACGTCACTCAGCTATGAAGCTGCTAAAATCTCTGCTCGACTTCGACCAGCTCACAAGAAGAATTGGGGAGAAGACGAGTTGAAAAACTTAACGTTTATCAGCTATGAAGCTGCTAAAATCTTTGCTCGACTTCGACCAGCTCGCAAGAAGGGTTGGGGAGAAGACGAGCTGAAAAACTTAACGTTTCACAGCTATGAAGCTGTTCAAATTATCGCTCGACTTCAACCAGCTCGCAAGACGGGTTGGGGAGAAGACGAGCTGAAAAACTTAACGTTTCACAGCTACGAAGCTGTTCAAATTATTGCTCGACTTCGACCAGCTCGCAAGAAGGGTTGGGGAGAAGACGAGCTGAAAAACTTAACGTTTCACAGCTATGAAGCTGTTCAAATTATCGCTCGACTTCAACCAGCTCGCAAGAGGTGTTGGGGAGAAGACGAGCTGAAAAACTTAACGTTTCACAACTACGAAGCTGTTCAAATTGTCGCTTTACTTCGACCAGCTCGCAAGAAGGGTTGGGGAGAAGACGAGCTGAAAAACTTAACGTTTCACAGCTACGAAGCTGTTCAAATTGTCGCTCGACTTCGACCAGCTCGCAAGAAGGTTTGGGGAGAAGACGAGCTGAAACACTTAACGTTTCACTGCTACGAAGCTGTTCAAATTGTCACTCGACTTCAACCAGCTCGCAAGAAGGGTTGGGGAGAAGACGAGCTGAAAAACTTAACGTTTCACAGCTACGAAGCTGTTCAAATTGTCGCTCGACTTCGACCACCTCGCAAGAAGGGTTGGGGAGAAGACGAGCTGAAAAACTTAACGTTTCACAGCTACGAAGCTGTTCAAATTGTTGCTCGACTTCGACCAGCTCGCAAGAAGGTTGGGGGAGAAGACGAGTTGAAAAACTTACGTTTCATAGCTAAGAAGCTGTTCAAATGGTCGCTCGACTTCGACCAGCTCGCAAGAAGGGTTGGGGAGAAGACGAGTTGAAAAACTTACGTTTCACAGCTAAGAAGCTGTTCAAATTGTTGCTCGACTTTGACCATCTCGCAAGAAGGGTCGGGGAGAAGATATACGGAAGATAGCAGCAAGATAATTCGAAAAACAATTAACACACGCAATGAAGGAAAAAGAGAAGCTTTATATTGATAAAAGAGAAGCATTACATCCTTAGTCGTCTTGGCCCTTACAAATCTTGAAAATGGGCCGAGACGAGGAAAACAAAAAATTGCAAACAACTATCAAAACATTGGCACAGCCCCAAGTCAGACAAACACGTCTAAGAGTCGGCGTCCGACTTCTCAGCAATGTCGTCTCCACCTTCCATCACAATGGTAGTAGACTTCTCGGGGTTCTCTTCCTGAGCATCCCTGTCGACAAGCGGCTCAGTCCCCTGCTCCTCGTCTCATTCCTCATGACCAACCCCCTCAGGCCTGACTAATTTGGTCGAACCGGCCAGAGGGGCGACGGGGACTTCGAGTTGTGACCCTAGGCCAGCCTTGCGAATGGCCCAAGCCTCGAGTCCCGTCCACCACGGGTAGTCATCGGGGAGGGACGAGTCACCCTCATAGCCCTCGGGGTCGGGGAGCGTCTCCTTAACCGTCTCGCGGTCGAGCTTCCCAGCAAATTCAGACCCCTCCACTACCGCCGCCCACGCATCAAAAGCAAAATCGAAGTATTGGACGACGGCAGGGCAAAGCTTGTCGAGGAAGGCAGGGGAATTGCAGAAGGCTTTGAAGACCTCCTGGCGCTAGGTCTCGAGAAAGATGGCGCCCATGGGGGACTTCAAGAAGGTTCTGCGCCCCTCCTCGATGCCGCTCTCTCTCTCGACCATGCACTCATCGCGAGCCTTGTCGAGGTCCGCCTTGAGTTTGTCATTCAGATGCCTCGATTTCCTTGCGCTGAGCCTCACACTTGTCCTCGAGGGACTTGGTAGAGATGAGGGGAGCCTTGCTCGTCTCCTCGAAGCAAGGGAGCGCTGCGGCCAGAAACTGCGAAAAAACATTGGAAACAGATGAGGAAAAGAAGAATCAAGTTTAAAAGAAACATGCAAAAACAAAGTCGATCGAAGGATAGGAAAAATACCCGGGCGAGACACTGAACGACGTAATTGGAGCGCTCGTACAGGTTCCCCTCGACGCGCTCCTTGTCGACCTCAGGGATGAGGGAGTTGAAGTACTTGGCCACGTGGTACGGCTCTGGATGATTCCAGAGCCGAGAGGGCATCTTGACCGTCACATCTTTGACGGTGATGGGGGAAGGGGCTTTCTTCTCGACTGCCTTCCCCTTCCCCTTGTCAACCCTGCGACGCTTCAAGTCGTCAGGGATGAGGATGGCGGCCCGATCGTCCTGGGCCCTCTTGCAAGAGGAGGAGGAACCCGACGACTTGTGTTGGGAAGCACCAGGATTCTCGACCCTGGATTTTCCGGCAGCTGTCGTCTCGGCAGCCGAAGCAACGGGCCTCGACCCGGACCCGCCTGAGGGTCGAAGGGGAGGAGCAGAACCGCCAGCACATTGGCCAGACGATTGGCCCTTCTTGAGCTCGAAGCGTTTGAGCGCTTTAACTGAAATAATAGAAGAAGAAAAATTAGCGTGTGAAGAACATTTAGCAGTCATAATGCGAATAATCAAAACTTATAAACAGTGGCACGGGAAGGAACAATAACAGCTTACGAGGGTCATCGAGGCGAGGAAGATCCTCGTAAATGACGATTCGGGCATGATTGACCAATTCACGGTCCTTTATCAACTGACGAGCACTATACGTATGCTTATTAAGCTCCGTCAGGAGAGTAGCGAACTCGTCAGAACGAGGCCGTTTATTTTGTTTCACCTTCGAGGTTATCCATTTATTTACATAAGGATACATGCCAGAAGCAGGTCGAATGAAAACGAACTTCGATTTCCACTCGGTGACATTCGACGAGAGATCGTCAAGAAAGGTAACACCAGCTCGACGACCCAGGCAATGAGCGGCTTTGGAAAGTCGATAACCGTAGTAATAGAAGAAAAACTCGGGCGAGAAGAATTTGAGTATTATTCGGGAGACCACTATAAAGGCTATCATAATACGGATAGCATTTGGAGAAAATTGGTTTATTGGGATATTATACAGATTACTTATTAACAGAAGCTCATCTTGGATAGGGAAGCGAAGGCCGAAGACGATTTGGTCTACAAAAAATGTATGACAGCCGGGAGGAGGGTGGCAAAGTCGTCATTGGGACCTGGGGCGACTAACTCCCAGTCGGAAGGAAGCCCGCTAAACTTCCTGAAGCCCTCGACCTCAGCTGTAGAGGAATAACAAAAAGGATTTAAAACAGCTAACCTAGCAAAGGGATAAGCTATTGATACAGTATTTTGAGAATTAAGAAGTGGAACAATTACTGGTACAGATACAGGGCTTGTTCTATAAACAGGGATGTCTAATAGCCTAAGAGGAATACCTCAAGGAATAAGATCGAGACGAGAAGGATTTCCCCGAGAAGGGCTCTTAACGATGTCGACTAAGCCGCCTTCCAAAAGTGCTTGGTCATACTGCTTCCAGTCGGCGGAGGAAGCAGTGACGAGAGAGAGAGAAGGATCGGAAGGCTGCGAAATCATCTTATAGCCGGTCACCTCGACGGAGTCAGAACTAGAGCCCTGGTCGACTAGATGGGTATAGTCGTTGATCTACTGACCGAGGGAGCCGGATAGAGGGGACGAGTCGGAAGCTAAGGAAAGAAAAAGAAGGAGAAGGTCGAAGTTAGTAAAATCACGAGTTAAAACCCACGTGAACGAGTCAAATCGACTCACAGGAATCGACAGAAGATAAAAAAACAGAGAAGGGGAAACTTCTATCGATAGCTTGATCCGAATAAATCAGTAAGTCAATCCTAGTATATTCGACAGAGGAATACTAAGGAAAGAAGAACACTAAGTCGACAAAAGCCAACTTAGTGATAGGAGAAAATCGACTGCATATCGGCAGCCGACGACTGGTAAAAACAATAAATCCTAGCAGAGTACACCCGTAAAGAGATCTAAGCACGAAACCCATAAGAAGTTCATAAGGAATATGAAGAACACATATGAACTTCTAAAGTTCTGGAAACCCAGAAAAAATCAGAGAAAGGAAAAATCGACAGAAGAACTGAAAATAGAGAGGAGATAGTGAACTTACACATGATGGCGTAGTTGGCTTGAACTGCGAATAAGCCTGAAGTTGCCGGAAAAGAGGAGCGCCGGTGAAGCCGAAGAGCAAAGATCGCCGGAGATGCTTGAGGAAATTTGAGAGAGTAAGAAAGCTCGGAAATGCAAAAAGTGATTTTCTGAGAGAGGGAAGTATATTTATATAAGATAAGGATGGGTGTGAACCGTCAGATCATTAAGATAACCAACGACCCTGATGAGGCGCGGAATTTGAAGAGTCGGCGAGGGAGATGACGCACGTCACTTTAGGGTTTCGAAATTTAAAATTTGAAATAGGTCTGTCAGAGTGTCAGGCTTATCCAAAAAGCAATCATGAGATTGAGATGTGCCCTAATCAATTGACGAGACGAGTTGTAGAAGGGGCCAATACGAGCAAGACTGGTAGGAAGGCGACACAACTATACTTCACCAAATTTACTCTTAAACAGTCGACTGCTTAGAGTAATTTTTTTTTGGGGTTTGGGGGGGACTAGATGATATAGCCACATAAGGATAACCCGGTCTAGAAGCTCCCTACTCAACCGGTGAACCACTCGAACAACTCGTATGTCGACAGGACTCTGTCAACATCCTCACATCAACTTTTCTAAAGACGATTCTACTGAGAGCAATCGAAAAGAAGTAGAAATTGGCCTAGTCGACTCTCCCCAGTCGACCTTAGTTTATCGACTTTTACTAGTCGACATCAATGAAAGAAGGGCAGCAAGAGTAACGCCCGAACATCCCGATATCCTAAGTCGACTCTCAGCAGTCGGCTGAACTAAGACGACTCTCTGAAGATGACTTCGCCTCAAAGAATTAGTCAAGCGTAGCCTCCGAATCCGCTCATATCCACGAGTCGACCTCCTAGCTCTCGAAGTCGACCTCGCATACCTCGAATAACAAAGATGTGATGACGACTCATCAAATTTACAACATACTTGAAGTTCTACACATTACAAAGGATAAGAAGGAATCTGTTGATGACTCAGCAACAAGGGGAGACGAATCGACCAGGGCATTTTGGACCTTCTAGGTCCACCGACTTGGGCATTATGGGTACTTCAAGTAAATATGCACTCCTATATAAAGGAGGTGAGGTAACCCTAAACGCTAACTCTCATTCATTCCCATTCTCCCCCATAGCTGCTGCGCAGCATTTCTTCATCACTCTCATACTGACTTGAGCGTCGGAGACTCTACGCCGGAAACACCTCCGGCGTTGAGTTTTTGCAGGAATCTCGTGGTCTAGCAACGATTGGGAAGCGGTTCAAGCAGATCTGAGCTCACAACAACCGGTTTAATCCAGATCTGGAAGTAGACTCATCAATGTGGTTTTTGAATCACATGGAAAGCATGCATGTAGCTCCAGGTAGCTGGCATTTGCTGAGGTCTGGTCAATTTCATATTCCTAGTTTTAGACTGTGACTCTATTTTGAATGTTTGCTGATTTATCACCTGTTAAATGACCTTCTTTGCTTTCGGTGTCTTCATAAGAATTATAGATACATTTCATAGGATTACAATGCAACTTTAACCATGTTCATATGAGTTGTGTGCTGATAAATGACCTTCTTATGTGATACTTTTGGAAATGTGATTTCTTTGATTTAATGTATGCTTAAATGCTTTCTTGAGCTTAGTTGGACTAAGTGATTGTTGAGTAGTCATTTATAGGACTATTTTATTAAATGTAGGTGCTTGACGAGTCGAGCTCACCGCCTACCCTCATTGTGTGTTTTATCTTGATTTTCCCAGGTGGGTTCATTTATGTTGAATCTATAATTATCGAACTTGTTATTTCGTATAAATGTTTGTCTCGATAGCTTCTGTATGCGTGAGAACCCTAGTCTAAGTGTCTCGTCGATAGTGCCTTTGACGAATGCATAATCAGTGAGAGGTCGCCTGCCCGTTGCATCCGGGAGGGACGCCCTATGCCGTTGTATCCGGAAGGAGAAAAACAGCTCCACTATCTCCTGGATAAGATCCTATGCTCGTTGCATCTGGGGTGGGAATGTTTCCGGTTACATTCTTGCCGATGTTTGGTCGGGAGGTTTGTTATATGTACATAGGAGGTTTGCGATAGGGCCTAATAGGGAGTTAGATCTGGATTCTATGCGTACATTATTTATAGTTATGGATGTTTATGCGAGATATACTATGCGGTATTGGTGAGTATGATGGTGAATACTCACCCCCATTGTTTTTCTGTTCTCTTGTTCCTCTTCCTATTTTTAGGTTGAGCATGGTTGGCAGCGGATGCGAGAGACGACCGAGTGGTGGTCTTGGATTGATGTGTCTTTAGCTTCCGCTTTTATCATCTATGTTGGATTACTTGATTTACATTAGATTATTATGTTCTGTTTTAATTACTTCGAACATGTTGGTTGGATCATTGAATTCTTGTTGAAGTACTTGATTATGCTTGAATGGTTTGAGACTTATGAAGATTTTGGTTTTATTTTGAACTGTTAGTTTATGCATGAGTAGGTCCTTCATATCTGTTTGAAATTTTTTATTTATTGTTGGTAGTTAAGTAGCGCCCGTTAATTATTAAAGTTTTAAATTGGGATTTTGAAAAAAAAAAAATTAACTCTGATTTTTATAAATAAATTTGGTAAATTCTTTAAAATAAAATGGGGCGTTGCAGTATGGTATCAGAGCTAGTCTTTGTTTCTATAGACTATCTCTAGTGTTAGTTTATTTAACGACCATTCGACTACTCGCTTTCGTCTCGCCGCGCCAAAGTATCCCCTGCCGAGAATTGAGGATCTCTTTGATCGGTTGAGGGGAGCCAGCGTCTTCTCCAAGATCGATCTACGGTCTGGTTACCATCAAGAAGTCCAATGTCTCGAAAACTGCTTTCCGAACTAGATACGGCCATTACGAGTTCGTGGTGATGCCGTTTGGGTTGAGCAATGCCCCTGCGGTGTTCATGGACTTGATGAACCGTGTCTTTTATCCGTACCTAGACCAATTCGTCATCATCTTCATCGACGACATCTTGATTTATTCCCGGGACATCGAGCAGTACAAGGAGCATTTGAGAATTGTGCTAGAGACCCTTCGTCGAGAGAAGCTCCATGCGAAGTTCTCGAAATGTGAGTTTTGGCTAGATAGAGTGGCTTTCTTAGGCCACATTGTCACGGCCAAGGGAATTGAGGTAGACCCGGGAATGATTGAGGCAGTCAGCAAGTGGAAGAATGCCAGTGAGATCCGCAGCCACTGACGAACCTGACCAAGAAGAACCTCAAGTTTGTATGGAGTTCCCAATGCGAGTCGAGCTTTCAAGAGTTGAAGAGGAGGCTCACGTCTGCACCTGTGTTGGCTATACCAGATCCGACTTTGGGGTTCACTATTTATAGCGACGCCTCGAAGATGGGTTTGGGCTGTGTGTTGATGCAGCAAGGGAAGGTTGTGCCACACACGGCGAACTATCCGACTCACGACCTAGAACTTGCAGCAGTGGTTCATGCGCTTAAGATCTGGTGGCACTACCTCTACGGGGGCAAGTGCAAAATTTTCACGGACCACAAGAGTTTGAAATACATCTTCACGCAGAAGGAGCTCAACATGCGGCAACGTCAATGGTTAGAGCTCGTGAAGGACTATGATTGCACAATTAGCTACCATCCAGAGAAAGCTAATGTGGTCGTCGATGCGTTGAGTCAGAGGAACCATGGTGCGCTGAACTACATGATTACCCGAGAGGAGGAATTGGTTCGAGATTTCGAACGGCTGAGACTGGAGATCGTGGAGTCTAATCCGAGGACTAGTGGCATTTTGGCGGCACTAGTTGTGGGGCCGACTCTCCGAAAGATAATAATTGCCGAACAGTCGAATGACCATTTCCTTTGTCGAATGAAGGAGTTGGCTTTATCCGGACGGATTGGTGGTTTCGCGGTTACGGCCGATGGTGCTTTAGTCTTCGAGGGGATGCTTTGTGTTCTGAAGGTTTGGGAACTGCGACGAGAGATACTGAAAGAGGCTCACAGTGCTCCGTACACTGTCCATCTGGGTAGCACGAAGATCTACCAGGATTTGAGGTAGACTTTCTGGTGGCGAGGCATGAAGCGTCAAGTAGTGAGGTTCGTGAACGGTTTCCTGGTGTGTTAGCAAGTTAAGGCTGAACATCAGAAACTGAGAGGACTATTGCAGCCACTTGACATTCCCGTGTTCAAGTGGGAGTGCATCACCATGGACTTCGTGGTGGGTTTACCGAGATCGAGGAAAGGCCACGACTCCATCTGGGTGATCGTGGATCGACTCACGAAGTCTGCCTACTTCTTACCCGTCAGGACAACGATGAAGGCCAGTGCCTACGCCGAGCTATTTGCAGATGAGATCATTCGACTCCACGGGGTGCCCGTAGAGATTGTGTCCGATCGAGACCCGAAGTTCATGGGTCAATTCTGGAGGAGTTTGCATCGAGTCATGGGAACGAGGTTGGCATTTAACACAACCTTTCACCCCCAGACACATGGCCAGTCGGAGCGGACTATCCAGTATATGGAGGATATTCTGAGGGCTGTGGTCTTGGACCGTAGCCTAACTTCGGAGAATGCGCTACCTTTGGTCGTGCTGGCCTATAATAACAGTTATCACGCCCCGATCAAGATGTCACAGTACGAGGCTTTGTACGGGCGAAAGGTCCGAACTCCTATTTATTGGGATGAGGTTGGAGAGAGGAAGATTATGGGTCCGGAGTTCATCCATAAGACTTCGGTGCAAGTGGATGAAATCCGGAAGCATATCCGGGATGCCCAGGAGAGGCATAAGGTTTATGCCGATCGTGATAGGCAATAACATGTGTATGTCATGGGTGATCACGTCTTTCTGAAGGTCTCGCCCATGAGGGGTGTGATTCGCTTCGGAAAGAAGGGGAAGCTTTGGCCTCGCTATATCGGGCCCTTTGAGATCCTTGCTCGAGTTGGGGACTTGGCGTATCGGCTAGCTTTGCCACCGAGTTTGGCGGAAGTGCATGACGTGTTTCATGTCTCGATGTTGCGCATATATGTACATGATCCCGACCACGTGGTGGACTTCAGCGAGCTGCAGGTCGAGCGAGACCTTACCTATGAGGAGGTGCCGGTTGCCGTACTGGACTGGAAGGTCCATCAGCTGAGGAACCGGGCAGTGAGTCTTGTGAAGGTGATATGGAGCCGACACGACGAGTCCGAGGCGACTTGGGAGACCGAGGCCGGTATTAGGAGGAGTCATCCAAACTTCGTCTTTTGATCCCCTTTGTTTTCGGTGTATTCTAGTTGTTTGGTTTCGTTTTGTTTTGGTTTCGAATTCCAAGGTCGGAATTCCTTTTAAGGTGGGTAGATTGTAATGCCCCGTTAATTTATGATTAATGGTGGGATTATTTTTTTATTATTATTTATTATATTTGTCCGAATTTATTTATTTATTTTATTTGTGCTCGTAATTGCCTTAATTGTTTCCTATTATAGATACATAAATAATGTGTGTAATTAATAAATATTACCGGTTTTATTTTTCGCCACGTCGAGCCGGGCCTCGAATAATTTTTGAGTTGAGCCCGAGAGAAACCAATCGATTTTGGGTATTTTTCGTAACCATTTTAGGACCATTTTCACTAGCCCAATTTGATAAATATTTTTGGCCCATTTAGAGTTAAATAAATTGGCAATGTCAT